>VNJT01004424.1:0-36827 GCA_008042655.1 Drosophila burlai | reverse complement strand
TGCCTGTTACATACATTTGCACGAAATTAATATACCTTTGTACCTACGGTACATGGTATAAAAAATTATATTTATTTTTTCTAGTGTGTATGATGGATCCGATTTTTAAGATATATTCAAAACAGAGAAAGCAACTCATGCTCATGCTCAGAGTCAACATACCCACCCATGAATATGGTGCATAAATCAGCGAAAGGGGGAAAGCACAGTGCAGAAGCGCACTGCGAAAGACGGAACAGCAGGGTACATATGCAATCTCTGGCAAAGATACCCGGCGTGACAATATCCGACCTTCGGAGGCCTACCGATCGAGAACGGAATTAGAACCTTATCGCTGCTGCTAGTGGCCGACTCATAAAGCAAGATCGCAGTGTTGGCGCAAGCAAACCTCGGCGAAGGAGCGGGGGCGGGGGCGATGGGCGCTCGGTGGAGGTGTTAGGTGGAAACTAAACTTAACTCAATTTGTTTTTTTGGCTGCCATTTTGCCTACGCTCTCCAAAATAAGTGTGACAATTTGTGCCTGTGTGTGTTTGTACGTGCACAATACACGGCAATTGTTGTTATTAACAGTGAAGAGTTCGAACACCGCCCGCCCCCACATTCACATGTAAACTTTGCCTCACCTTTTACTATGTTGTTGTTGCTGCTGCTGCTGCTTCCGTGGTGCGGAATACGCAATAGCCGTTTCCGCGGCTAGCTTCCACGTCCTCGTGCGGTTTCGCGATACCCGGGGGGTTGGATTTTCCAGCATACACTTGCGCCAGCACAAATGTGTTAGTTATTATCGTGAAAACATTATTTCCGCAGAGCTTTTTGTTTATTTTCTATGTTTAAGGTTAGAGTGACCGAACGCCGATGAAGAAAACACCGAGTGACAGTGTGGCCGTGACGTGGATTATAAACTGCCAACTGAAAACTGTGTGGCACCGCTCACAGTTTAAATGATGCCACCTTTTCGCGATATTTGAGTTTCGTTAAGTTTTAAATTTATTCGTTAATTAATACGTTACAAATGGAAGAAACAATGTTAATTATTTCATAAAATAAAATTGTTCAAAGTCCTGCTTTTAAATGCAAAGTATTTCTTAGGCCACTCTGTCTGGCAGTTGGGTAATCCACTTGCAGCCCACCTTGTGTTGCGCCAGTCGCCACAGCAGCAGCCAGACGATTGGGAACACCTGCACCATGGCAAACTTAGCAAAGCTGGTAAGGATATTCTGCAACGAACCATAGCTGTAAATATTGTGCAGCAACACCAGCGAAATTGCACTGCTCAGCAGAAGCAGCCGAACAAAGATTTGCCTCTCGTGGGACCAAATATCCTTGTAGTTACCCGCCAGGATGCAGATGAACAGCAGCCAGGGCAGCAGCAGTTTAAGCATCATAGTTAGGGTCTGAGTCAAGAAAAGGTTCCCGAAAGTAGTTTCATGCAGGATTTCGAAGAATTTGTCCAAGGCTGGGACGTTTCCAATTGCGAAAAGAGAGTTCCAGCTGTACACCATTATGTAATGGGATGCAGTATGCGCTCCGACTATCTCGTTCCTCTCCAGCTTCATCCTCAGTCCCAGCATCAACTCCATGGCCAGCATTTGGATAACCACCGATTCGTAGGAGGTGCATGTCAAGGTGTAAAGGGTGCTCAGGTTAAAGATCATCAAATCGCTAGGCTGAAGACTGCGGCGCTGCCCAAAGGCCACATAGCCCAAATAGACCCAGGAAGCCGAGTACGTAGCCCACGGAAACCAGCCCACCAAGACATACTCGACGGAAACCAAGAGTATGGCAATGTTAACCAGCCAGGCCAAGGGATTTAGATACACGCCGAAGGCCAGGGGCCGCATAAGGGTCAGTCCGATGCTGAAAAGCAGAGCTCCAGGCTGCAAATGTCCCAGTGACTCCGGGAGAAGGGATACAAGCAATAGTCCAACGACCAAGAGTAGCCATAGGTAGAACTGCATTCCTCGAACCCGAAAGGCATCCCTGTTGAAGTAGCAGGCAAATCCAAAATAGCCCAACCCCATAAAGTAGCGTTTGTGGAAGCCACCCAGGCAAGTAATGACCAGTAGCACGGATAGAATCCCGCTACGTAGGTTCACCATTTTGGTCTTTTGACCCCACATCTTCAGGGTGATCATCCAATAGAGGGAGGGTAGCAGCAGAATTGCCTGCACCACCAAGGGAATCCTTTCCAGCATCATAAAGATCACCAACAGACCGGTCAGCAGCCGAGAAAGTCCTTTGAGCTTCACCAGCCCCTTTATGGGGCCCACTTCCTTGTCACGGACGGCGGAAAAGGTCCAGCGCAGACAGCAGACCCATCCTACTCCAGCGACGGTCACTGCCCAGACCATGACTTCGCGAAAGTAGTCCTTGTAGAAGTCAATTGCCTTGTTCAGCAAGGGCATGTAGTTATGGCTGTACTCCCGCAGGGCCTTGAAGCGCTCCTGTCTCAAAAGTCCTCTGGAGTTTCTCAAAAAGGAGTCCATCAGCTGAAAGTTTAGCCAATAACCGGAAGTCCAACCGGGATGCAACTCCCTCATACGACGAGCCTGTGCCACCAGCTGTTGGGCATGGGTCAGCATGATTCTGGCCTCGTACGCCAAGCTCACGTTCAACATGCCAGGACGAAGCATGCCACGACTGTACACCGGCGGCGGGAGACCCAGCAGAGCGCTCATTAGTGACGTAATCTCAAGAGGATTCAGGACATGCAGGGGTAACTTATACCCAGTGGTATTGACCATAATGGTGCGGTGGCCCCCGGATGTGGCGTGGGCCACCCCTGCGCCCCACAACACAATCGGGGACTCAAGTGACAGCTGACACTTCCCTGCGAATAATGAGAAAAGGATTCGTCATTCATATTCATTGTAGAGATAACAGAGGCCCTTACAATGAAGCTTTGGTTTCCCAAGGTTGGAGGTGAGTAGGTATGCCGTTCGCCGGTCAGGAAATTTTTCCTCGAACCGCCTGTACATTTCCATAACGTTGGCTTCGATTCGTGGCAGGCTTTTCGGAGTAGGCGCCACACCCGTCAGGTGCACAAAGAAAAGGATTCCCTTGGTCGTTTGCCAGTTATGGAACTCATTGGATAGGAATTGCTTCACACTCCCAGCAACTAAATCCTCTGCTAGAAAGTCCATGGCCCGATGCATGTTCATTTTAGGAAAGTAAGAACCCAATTCCGGAGTCGTCCAGGCATAGTTGTGATGGCATCGCCTAAAGAGGGAGTCAGGAGCCGTCGACTGCCACAGCCAGCTGCGTGCCACAGTGGCTGCATCATCATTGATGCCGGTAAATAGAGCCACATATGGCGAAAGTGGACGGTAGGTGGGGGCCTCTGGACAACTTACTCCCACTAGACCTTCGTGCTGAAAGATATCGCGCAGCTGCGGCACATTGTCACAGCGATTGGCAAAGAAAGTGTGGGCAGACAAGTCGTCCCTTATGAAGACCACCAGGCGATCAGACGGCGGTGTCTCCTCTGCACTCTCTTGCGGTTCCAGGCCATCCAAGGATGTTGAGCGAAGGTAAATCAATAGAACTGCGAGCAGGAGCAGGAGCTGCAGAACCACGAGACTGCGATAGGATTCCAACATTGTATTTTATGTGTGTTCACCTTCTCAATGTGGATTCTACTGAGATGTAGCTGGAATGGATTAGCTAACAAATCTGTCTGAGGTAACTAGATGTTACCAGTTTTTCATGAACTTGTGTCAATTTGGTCAAGACATTATTCATACCTGAAACATTCAGAAATGAAGTGGGCGCTGTTTCGAATATTGTTCTGCTGTTTGTTCTCAATTCTC
This sequence comes from Drosophila burlai, assembly GCA_008042655.1. NCBI lineage: Eukaryota > Metazoa > Arthropoda > Insecta > Diptera > Drosophilidae > Drosophila > Drosophila burlai. The sequence continues at coordinate 33,018 of VNJT01004424.1, read as the reverse complement.
ACAAATGCTGTGTTCCAGATATATCGTCGGATTATATTAAGTTTCGTGGGTGACCTAAGAATTTCGCTGAAGATGTGGAAGACAAAGGCCTTGCTTGTGCACTTTGTGCTGCTTGTGTGCGTGCTGAAGATCTACTTTCAGTCCACCCAGCTGATCCACCTGGCGCCGCAGGCGACGTTTCCGAAAATGGGTGTGAAGCCGCCAGCCGATCGCCTGGTAATCTTCCTTGCCGAAGGTCTCCGCGCGAAGACGTTCCTTGCGAATAACTTCAGCCATGTGCCGCAGCTGGGTGAGATATACCGGAGCCAAGGTCTGGTGGGCATAGCCCACACCAGTGTTCCCACGCTCACCCAAGCGGGTAACGTGGCCCTGTTTGCCGGCTTCAATCCGGCGCTATCGCTCACCGTTAACTATGACACGATCTTTAATCGCACCTTGCACTCTGCTAATGGCCTTGTACTAAAGTTCTTGGGTGAAAATCCCAATACAGATCCCGGTACGGATCTGCAAAACTACCTATCCTTTGATGCCAATCAGGGCAGGATAAGAAACGCCAGCAGGGTGTTGATCTTGGTGCGCTTGGGCGATGTAGGCGGGGCCAGTCCATGGGACAGAATGTATCAGAAAAAGTTGATCAGAGCCCAGGCGGGCATCCTCGAGACCTACGAAGTGATGGAAAGTGTATTCAAGGACAAGAGAACAGCTTACCTTATGACCTCGGCACATGGACTCAGTAATCTGGGTAAGGATAACGAGGAGATGTTTTGGTAAGATGACTAATCATATCCTTTGTAGGCTCCCATGGCGCCGGCACTCGTTACGAGACGCATACACCCTTCCTTCTCTGGGGCGCCGGCATTGTTGCTAACAAGACGATCCAGATGCTGGAGCAGATCCAGCTGGCATCGCTAATGTCAGCTTTGATTGGCTTGCCACCGCCGGTCAACAACCTGGGACAGTTGCCCTTGGGCTACCTGAAAGTATCTCTGGAGGAGGAGCAGAAGGCGTTGCATCTGAATGCTCTCCAACTTCTGCTCCAGGCCAAGACCCTTGTCAAGCGCCACAAACGGGGATATTTCCACAAGTGGCTTCCTGAGCCGGGAGATTTGAACCTCCTGCGGATTTCCCACTATCAGTATCAGATATACCGCCTCACGCAAGGGCGCTGGCTAGGCAAGGCCATGGAGACGAGCCTGCTGGCAGCCCGTTTGGCCTTGAAGACAGTGAAGTCCTACGTGGGATACTACCACATTCCGCTGAAGGTGACCACGGTTCTGGCTCTTCTCGGCTGGGAACTCTACCTGGTACTGAAACTGTCCCGAGATTCATTAGCCTTCAAGGAGCAGCGCAGAGGCCTTCTCACCTGGACCACGATACTGCTGGCCGCCCTAGGACTACTGATGTGCGAGCTGGCATTGGTGCAAGGCTTAACGCTTCTGACTGTATTCTGTTTGGTGGTGCCCTTTGCCATCTGGTGCCTGGCTCTGGCCGAGTTGCCACATTACGATTTGGATGTTCAAACCCACTTAAGCTGGATTGCCATACCTGCTGGACTCATCGTTATAACGCTTTGCTGGAACTACACCCTCAGCCTGACTTTTGCTCTGGCCGTTGGCTTTTACAACCGACGCGGCTGGGTGCGTCCCTCCTTCAAGGTCGTGACCTGGTTGATTTTTGTCTGCCTGCTGAGCATGTTCTTGTGCTTTTTGCACACAATGGAGTTCTTGATGGTCACCAATATCCGGATGATCTTGCAGGCGGCTGGCATGCTGCTGGTTATCCTGCGACCCTACATTTCCAACGAAAACCACCAGAAGCGCGTGTGGATTGTCAACGGAGGAATACTGATTCTGGGAGGAGTTGGAATTTATTTGCGAGAGACTAACGGCACCGTTCCCATCTATATCATGGCGGCGAACTGGGCGTACCTTTTCTATGCATTCGCATCGATACCCTTCAGTGGGAATGCCTGTCTTCGATCACGCCTGGAGCTGATATGCTTCAACCTGCTGACGGTTCATGCCCTTCTAAGTGACTCCTACACCTCTCTCTTTGCCCAGGTTTTGATCCTAGAGTATCAGCAGGGTATCGCGGTGCATTTAGAGACCAGACAACAGGTGAAGGAAGAGGAGGAAAGAGAAGAATCGATGCTGACATCCGAGGAATACCTGAGACTGTGCTACCGTTTTGCCGTGTCCATTCTGCTGTACTTCTACGTCTCGATGATGGGGACCGGCCATTGGGTGCAGAGCTTCACCTATTTTGCCAACACGGATCGACTATTTCTGCCGCATTGCTGCGCCGCTGTATCGGGATTCCTGGTATTTATCCATATGGTCATACCCCTCATCATAATCCTGGCCAGCTTGCGCGCTCTCAGCATATTTGGGCGCCACGAGATTAGCGCCATCTTCATCTGCGTTATGCTCATCTGCAACGCCGTTGTTTTGTTCTTTGTTATTAATGTTCCCCAGTTGGCCGATTGGCCAAACGTACACCCATCCGTGATCAAAGTGATCATGGTCCAACTTACGGCCGTTCTGTTAATGGCCTGCGACTGCTGTGGCATATTTTTGTTCCGGGGATTCAACCTGATCACCTCCACAACCCCCAAGCGAGTTGTGGTTCAAATCCAGCCGCAGGCTATGGTATGCTCGAAGACCACGACGACCGAGGTCTAAGTGAGGGCTGCCCGAGAACTTTCTTAAAAAATATGAGAAATTTTTAGTTAACACTTGTAAGTTCATAAGATTAAACCCTTTTGCACGTAGCTTCTACCTGATGTATCTTCAGAGCATAATAAATAGTTTGGCAATGAAGTGTGATCCTTAACTTTAATCGATAGGGAATATAGGTGCATCCAGAGCTTGGGATTAAAAGTATTATTTACCATAATTAAAAGTAGTTTTATTTTTTGAGACTCTTTCTGTATTTAACCATTCGATGGGCTGCTTCAGTATTTCACACTAAATCTATAAGAAGGGACTCCGATATGCAGGGTATGTTATGTTCGAAGGCGTATAATACTCTAAGTAGCAAATTAACTTAAATGCAGCTGGCTGGATTAGGTACAAATTTGCAGGAGTTGAGACCTTAATATGCTAAGTATAAACCAGTGCCATTGGACCTACTCCGACTTCGGTTTCTTCGCCTCCAGATGGGCCTGCAAAGATAAGAAAGAGTAATTATAAACGAACAGAACTCAATTAATCATTATCTCCGAGCACTCACCTTCTCGGCGACCTTGAGGAGGCTGTCGAAGCTGTTTTGACCCGTTTCCATCACCATGCCATGGAAGATCTTCGACTCGGTGGCCGTTAGAAGTTCGTAAGGTGAACCAAACTCCACCAGATGACCGGCATCCATCACGAGCACACGATCCGAGTCCATGATCGTGTTGAGTCGATGGGCTATGGTCAGCACTGTGCAGTCACGGAATTTGCTACGGATTGTGGCCTGTATCAGGGCATCCGTCTGTGGATCTACATTGGCAGTAGCTTCGTCCATCACCAGGACGCGATTCTCACGAAGAATCGCCCTCGCCAGGCACACCAGCTGGCGTTGGCCAACGCTGAAATTAGAGCCGCCCTCGCTAATCTTGCTCTGCAAACCACTGGGGAGTTCTGCAATAACAGGCTTCAACTTGACCTCCTCGAGGGCCTCCCACAACTTGGCGTCGTTGTACTCCTCGAAGGGATCTAGGTTGTAACGCATGCTGCCCGAGAAGAGCACCGGCTCCTGGGGTATGATGGAAATCTTGCTGCGGAGGTCAAACAGTCCCATCTCAGCCGTATCCCTCTCGTCGATGGTGATGATGCCCTCGTTGTAGGACAGTCGGAAGAGAGCATTGATCAGCGACGACTTGCCCGCTCCAGTGCGTCCAACGATGCCCACCTTTTCGCAGGGCCGGATACGGAAATTCAGCGCCTTGAGCACATACTTGGCCTGCGGGTCCGGGAAGTAGCGCAGGCAGAGGTCCTCCGTAATGATCTCACCCCTTTCGGGCCAATTTGGTGGGGGTTTCTTGCCCTCCCGGGACTCAAACTCACCCTCCGGCTCGATTTCGTCGTACTCCACCACTCGCTCCACGGCGGTCATTGTGTTTTCCAGCTCCGCCGACTGACGCATGCCCCACTGCACCATTCCAGTCATGCCCATTGCTTGCGTAATGGCCAAGCCCACCTCACCGGGACTCTTTGGAGGGTTAATAAAGTAGTTGAGGATGATAATCACAATGTACAGCGTGCAGAAGCAGTCCAGATAGTAGCCGAATGCTCGATTCGTGGCCAGGAAGGTGTAGTAACCGGAGCTGTGCAGATCCTGGAGATTGTCGAACTCAGCTATTAGTTCCTTCTGAGCTCCCAACGCACGAATCGTTGGCAGGCCGCTGATGGTGGCGCCCAGATGAGAGTAAATCGGTGACCTGGCCACCGCCTCCAACCGCTTCACATCCCTCGAAGTCTTCAGGTAGAACTCCCTTATGTAGTAGAAAATAATGGCCAGGGCTAGCGTCAGGATCAGATAGTAGGGATTCGTGATACAGATGACAATAATGATGCCGAGCAGAGTGAGGAAGATCTGTACCACATCCAGCATAACAGTGGGCAGGACCTCGTCCACCTGTCCCAAATCCTTCGAGAAGCGGTTGAGAATGCGACCCGAGGGATTCGTGTTAAAGAAGTACATGGCAGCCCTCGTTATGCCACGGTACATGGCATTGTGCAAGTGCGTGGAGCTGCGCATCGCCATTTTGTAAAAGAGCATTGTCCGAACGATGGTGAACACCACCACGGCCACATTAAGGACAGCAAAGTAGTACATGTCCTCCGGATCCGAACTTATATCAGTGCCATCTGTGTTTTTGTCCACCCTGTAAGAGCAAGTAAGAAATAAATATGAAATTAATAAACCCAATTTGCTCCACTTACCAATAAGACAAAAAGTAATCCGCAAATGAGCACAAGATCTGCGTGGCCAGGCAGAGAAACACCATGAAGGAGAGCATAAACCAGCTGCTGCCCGCCGTCAGATACTCCTTGTACAGTCCCAACCCAATCTTGCCCTCCACTCGAGTCTCCTGCAGCTGCAGGGCCGCCTCCTGGGCCATCGATTCCGCCATGGAGCTCAATGAGGTAAAGCTGTTGTTCCGCGTACTCGGCTTACTGATCTTGCTGTCCCTTCTGCTCAGCGAGGGCACGCCCAAGCGATCTACGCCGTCGCCAATGCCGAACTCCGTCTCCTCCAGCGCCTCATCCTCTTTATTGGGTGCCGTGAGGAGTTGGGCAAAGTCCAAGCCACTGCGCTTCATGGATGAGTACGTGCCCATGGCGCTAACGCGACCCTTGTCCATTATCACTATGAGGTCGGCTTGCTCCAGGAACTGCAGCTGGTGCGTGACCAGGATCACAAGCTCGCTTCGCAGGTAACCGCGCATGCACTGGTCGAAGAGATGTCGTCCCACGTGGGTGTCCACAGCACTCAGTGGATCATCCAACAGGTAAATGTCCGCCCGTCGATACACCGCACGTGCCAAACTTATCCTAGCCTTTTGGCCGCCTGAAAGCGAAGCTCCACGCTCGCCCACTATTGTCTTGTCGCCATAAGGTAACAGCTCAAAGTCCCTCTCCAGGGCGCACTTCTTGATCACGGTGCGATAGCGATGCTTGTCCCACTCCAAACCGAAGAGGATGTTCTGTCGCACGGATCCGGTGAAGAGCCAAGGCTCCTGGGCAGCATAGGAGTAACTTCCATTCACTCTCAGGCTCCCGCTCTCCGCCGGCAGCTCGCCAAGCACAGCCTGTATTAAGCTGGACTTGCCAGCGCCCACGGGTCCAATGACGGCCACCAGTTTGCGACGTCCTAGCTGCAGATTGATGTCCTCCAGCGTGGGCTCCACCGAATGGCTCTCCCAGCGAGCTTGGAACTGATTGAACTCGATCAGATTCTCTGACAGGCCATTGCTCTTGGGACTGTCCCCATTTAGTGATTCTCCCTTTGGTGCGGGAGTGGGACTCCTCGACTTATCCCTGACTTGAGTCTCTGGTCGGTGCATAAACGTCTCCAGGCGACGGACGGAGACCAGGAGCTCGGCAAACTGGGAGATGCCCTGCGGGAAGAACATGGTCACGGAGCGTCTCAGGATATTGTAGTAGGCGGTAACAAAGAAGGCCTTTTCAGCATTCAAGATGTTTCCGAGCAGGACAAAGGCAATTAGACTGGAGGAGACGAAGACTCGGGACAGGAACATGGCGAACGAGATGAGGATGCCGCGAATGTAGTTGACTTGCTTGATGCACAGCATCTCGTTGAAGCGTGTAAGCTCCACCACCTTGCCGAAGGGCTTCTCCCAGGCGTACATCTTGATCACCTGGATGCCCGAGATGATTTCGTTCATCATCCGGACGCGTTCATCCGTCCGCAAGGCGGTTCTCAGTCGGAGCACGCTGGTCCGCTTGCCCAGATAGGATTGGAAGGGTAGGAAAAGTAGCATTATAGCAATGCCAAACAGAGAAGATACTCCAATCTGAAAAGGTACAAAAAGAAGTTAGTTATTTAATGTTCACGTTCTTATTTAAATTTTATTTAAATAAATAACACATTATGTTTATATAAGTATTATTTCTCTCCAAATTAAATTGTATTTTCATTCATTGATTTTGTAATTGATCTGCCATTTGTGTGCGTACAAAAGTAATTAATAATAATAAGTCACCATTTATATTCAAAGCCAAACTATTCACTGATTGCTAAATGTTTGAATAAGAAAGCCCGAAATGGTCTTGGTATGGCTATATCCAGGGGAAAGCATTATTTTTATTGTCGGTAGATTATACTCTATAGAAACTTGCCGGGAGAAGGTTATACATTATGCTAAACCATGTTTGCTTAATATTCAGGGTCACGTTCAAAGAACTCAAAAGGGCGAATCGAAATTTTCTATGAGCTGAAAACCGGTTTGCTTAGAAACAATTCCTCTTTCCGGTAACCTAACCACCCACTTACCTCTATATACATCAGGTAGGTGACTAGAATCAGCTCGAGGGGAGCTATCCACAGGTAGTGAACATTGATCAAAACCAAATCGAAGCGTCCCACATCGTTGGACAGGAGATTGACCACCTGTCCCACGGTGGTATCCCCCAAGGCAGTCCTACTTAGACGTAGAGCCTTCCGATAAATGAGGCTGCTAAGAGCTGTAATAACAAGAACATTAGCTGGTGTCAAATCAAAATTAGGTAAAGAAATCACCACTTACCAACACGCATTTTCATGCCCAAGTGAAGTAGCCCCAACATGTAGGGATGTCCGATCAACACACTGAACACGGAGCCCGCTATTAGGCCCGCGGCAAAGAGCTGGGCCTTGGTGAGGTCAGGATCATTGCCAGAGAAGTAGGCCATTACTCCAAACAGGCAAATGGGCTGTGTGACCCTGGACGGGAATAGAGAATGAAATCAGTGACTAGACTCACATCCCCTGAAAACTACTTACTTGGTAAGGAATTCCTGAAGAAACAGGGATATACCTGTAATTACCAGTCTCCAGCCAAATACTCTCATCAGGGCACGACCCAGACTCGGTGTTTCATTTCTCGCCACCTGCTCATCCCAAGCGGCGCACAAACGATCTCCCAGAGAGTCTACATATTGAAAAAGATTTACTTGAATACTACAGACTTCTGGGGAAACTTAATAAATAGATAACTCACCTGACTTGTGCTCTTTAAGTGCCCTATAAAGATCTTTCTGCTCCAGGGTCTTCTTTCGCCCCTTGAAAAGGACGGGCATGGCAAAACTTCAGGTGGGAACAGCATCACGTAGGCAAGGTAAAGCCACATTTAATTGGGAGTACAACGAAAATATAATTAGCGGAAGGCTTTCTCTTATCTGGGACTGATAATTTTTATGTGATGACAGCCAAAAAAAAAAGAAAATTAGGAGGAGACTACTGACATTCCCAGGCGCTTATCAGAACAAAAAAGAGAGAAAAACTGTTGCTAGCCAATGCAGAAATATAATACGAGTATGTCACGGTCAAAGTGAAGTTTTTTTTAATTCGAATTCTAGTCACAATGGAAATATGTAATTACATGGTACAAACAAATTAATAATAATACATTACTGTGCAATGTATTTATCTAGCAACAAAGCGTTTATATTTGCTGATAAGTCCACATTTAGGAGCAAAAGGCAACGTCACTATGAAATTGATCGAAAATGTTTTATCAAAGACATACCCTAGACAGTAACGTCCCGAAATATTTACTTAACAAACTGAACATAATGAAATGTTTGCATTTAAATCTAATCAACAAGTTAAAGTCTCCCTAAATCAAATTTGTGAATGGCTGATTAGGTTTTGATGTTTGAAGGCTTGACTGTTCTGGGTATATCCACACCTTGTGATACTCTCTGATTCATTCCATTTGTCAGCACTTTTCCCATCCAGTTATCACGGTCGGATATCATAGTTATTGTGGCTTGATTCCCTTGGGAGTGTTCCAAGGAATGAAGTTGACTGGCAATGTGTCGACTTCAATTGGAAGCCAATTGAATAAAGCTACGGGGACTCCGGGCTCTGGGCTCCGGACGAATGGGTAAAGATTTCCACGACTCGGTCATGCAAATTAAGCGAGCCATTGAATGAAATAATCAACTTGTCAGTGTTGTCGCGTCGCCAGCTCCGTCATGCCTACCGAAAACCCCCTTGCCCTGAATCTGAATCTAAAAGCGTTCCGCATACAACGAAAACTAGCACCTAAACTAGTCATCAATGGGGTTAATCCTCTTATCAAAGCGGCTCTAATCTGTGAGATCTTTTTATATATTTGCAAGAACTATTTAAAGCTTATTTGAATTTCACAAGAAGTGGTAAGTGTAGAATCTGTACGGTTATCTTATAAACAAAAATGACTAGGTATCTCTGAAGAGATACAGATACTCCTTTAGAGATATCACTAGCGGCGTATACTAATGAATGGTTGTATGAACTCCAAAACTTGGGGTAACTCACCAGAAAAAAAGCGAGGATAGGGGATTGGAGCGCTCGCGCGGATTCTCCGGCAGCTCATCGGCTTTCATCGACTGCATGGCTGGTGGATTGGCAGGTTGGATTACACTAATTGGAGTTGAATTGCACTATATACACTGTTGCATTACAGGGGACTTGTTTGAGCTCGGGGAATTGATTGTCTTTGAATTAGCCAGAGGTTGATTAGCACTCTCCGATCCGAAAGGGGACACGCGCTCGCCTCTAATATAATTAGTTTGGCATTAGCAGGGAGCGAGCGTGCGAGCAACCTCAGAGATATCAGATCTTGTATCTTGTATCCGAAGGGAGTAAACTTTTCCACTGCCGCACAGGTAATATCACTTGGCATTTGATTTTATTCCAACGCTTCGATGGGCAGGCTGCTGCTCCCAGAGATCACTTCAGTTCACTTCTATCTCTGTTACAGCCGAATTTCGTCATCGGTCGCGTAGCGCTGTATTTCTAATTCGGTTTTGTCCACATCGAACTTATCGGATCCATATGGGAATACGCTGCTCGATTCTCAACGTCGTACTCGTTCCGACACTCCCGATTGTTCTAATGCGCTCCGCTCTCGCACACCCATTAAATAGTTGCGCCACTGCACTCAGAAAAAAAATTACCACACGAAAATTGAATTATACATTCAGTATTAAACAAAATGTACATTTAAAATTGTCAATTGATGGACCTCTGTATATATGTATACCTATATGCAACAGTGGTACCCAGAGACCCGATTCGCCAGCTAGGAAGTTTCTTAGCCCGGTCTCTTCTCAAACCAATAGTGTAAAAATATTGTTGTTATACACATTTGAGTGCTTTCCTAAGGCTCTGTTAAATAAGTCCCCAATGAAACAAGTCCCCAAACGAAAAATGAAATAATACCCCAAACTTTGGGGAGTTATTTCATAATGAAATAAGTCCCCAAATTTAAAAATTAAATAACTCCCCAATCTTAAAAAAAATGACACATGGAAAAATGAAATAAGTCCCCACAAATTTTGATGGAATACAACAACAACGATTTTTTGGGGACTTATTTAATTTTTTACCAAATTATGAAATAAGTCCCCAAAAAAAATGAAATAAGTCCCAAAAAAACTGTAATGTCATAAGAATCAAGAAAATGTAATAACTCCCCAAATTGTGGGGACTTATTTCATTATGACATTTTTCGTTTGGGGACTTATTTCACAGAGCCCTTTCCTAAAGCACATAATCAATTTTTTTCAGTGTGCACTCTCTGTGCTTGTTGTGCCAGGTTAAGATCGGAACGGTAGTCTCTCTCTGGCCACCGGCTATCTGGGGCTCTCAGTTCGCTCATCGACTCTCTAAGCCTCCAATTCTTCTGTGGTTCGCTCTCTCGTTCTACACTCTTCCATCCATCACTCTCCCGTTCTTCGCTCTCCCATTCTTCCCGCTCCCATTCAACAGGTCTCTCTGGTATCATGTATCGTGTGATAAGCAGGCCTCCCAATGCCTGTTTTCCCCATTTTGCATGACACTTGGCTCTTGTAATCAGTAATAACCAATGTGTAAGTATGATACGCCTTTTATCTGGCAAACAAACATTCGATAAGCTTGCAAATTTGTTGACGTTCTTGTACGCGCATTATTTCATAGATGTTAAAGGTGTCATATGTACATTTGTAAATTCTGAGAAAACATCTCAGATGTATAATATAAAAAATTTCAAAGGTGACAAGGCAATACTATAACATTTGAATTTATGATTTTAACGGTCTAAAAAAGTACCGCCAGCTGCCAGCTTTACAAAAGGAAATAATTTATTATACTGCATACTTTTCGGTTTGTTCAAGAAAGCCCAAAAGAGTTCCACAAAGAGGAGACAAGAAATTATAATAAAACCGTTATTTTTCAGAGTTTAGTTAAAAATATGTAATTTTTGAATACAAAAAAATAATTTAGTTTTTGATATACTTTTTAGGCTAAACTAATATTAACAATTTTAAGCGGTTCCAAATGAATTTGATAAAAAAGGAATTTTAAAAATTAAAAAGAAATTTAAGAAGCAGATTAAGCATTTAAGAAAGTTATAGCATTAACAAAAGGCATCCACCAAAAAGGGGATAAGTAAAATGATTCATTTTTTAAAATTGATGTCTTAATGTACAATCAATTTTAAATTTGGAAACTTTAAATCATAAATGTATAAAGGCTTATGCAATTGTGAAATTCGTCATATGTACTTAAATAAAGCGTTTGTGTATTTCCAATCCAAACAATCGCAACAAACTAACTTTTATGATCAGCTATATAAATATAAGGGGGTGGTTGACGAGTACGGAGGTCTACGAATTACTAATTGAATTAATACGATAACTGAAGGCAGCACACGAAATCGGAAGGTCTGTTCATACTTATATTTAAGTATATATTTAAATAAGTACATAGTTGCCACCCAGCAGGGGATGGGCAGACCGGCCTGTAGAGATCGTGGGTAATCTCAATATTGCATTGGATTGGGCTTGGGTGGAAGGAAGTGCTTGATTAGATTACAATTCAGTGGCGCGGCGACTTTTCAAAAGATATTCATACTCATAATATGCAACGAATNAAAATAAGCCTAAAAATGCTTGAATTAATCCCGTTTCGGGATTAAATGACAAAAATATTAAGTGCGTTCATACTTAGATTAAGAAAATCCGGTCTTGGGCCGAAATCGTGCCCATTTGGGATTAATTTTTCTATCTGTGAACCTTTATAACTCGAGTTTTTATCTATTTTTGACACCTGGATCAATAGAAATATTGCAGATTTTCGTAATGCGTAGAAAATTTAACATAATAGAAATTTGAATAACTGCTAAGGCTAATACAACATCGATTTTACTCAGCTTAAAATCGGATTAGGCCCTGGTTATTAAATTACATTGATTTATGTATGTATATACAAGTGTCCCGTAAGTATATTCTCGGTTACAATGATATAAGGTTTATCATTTTTTTAATGTGAATTGACCAAGTTAATCGATTATGGAAAAGCCATAAAAAGTTTTATGGATGGGTGGTAATTTAATTTCGCTAAGCGCATAGACTTTTATTGATGACTATCAGCATTTTTGGATCACCATTTCGCACTGAAGTTAGTGTCCCAAAAGGTTTAAACGTATTGTGGAAAAAATATCGAAATGTGGAAAGTTTTTAATCTAGACAATGTGATATTAGAAGTATTTTATTATTTATGTTTTAGTAAACATCAATCTAATTGTGGAGGTTCAAAGGTCGCATCCAGACTAAATGTTTAGCAGCAAAAATCTATTTTTAAAATTTTAAAAGATATGTATCAAATCGCATGACAGAATTTTGAGTTTCATTGGCATACAGAGATTTTCATACATACATTTTCATACATTGCATGACAGTTATGTACGTATATCATTGTTCCCGTTATTAGGCCGGCACCTTTGAATCAATTAAGGCTGCAGGCGATGGCTAGCGATGAGGTGCAAGGAGAGGCTGGTCTGGTGGGGGCTCTCAATGGCTCGTAGGAAGAGGAAGAGGAGAAAGCTAACAGATCGCATACATGGAACCTTATTTTGGAGAGCGCCAAAACAGTTTTATGTAACAAAGCTAAAAAAATAAGTCAGTGGCGCCCCTGTACATACTAATGCAATATACTATGTATAAACTGTACGCGGTTTTGCATCAGGTAAGCCGATCCCAAGACAGATCATTTAATGTTTGCTCTTATCCGCCAAGCAGGCATAAAAAATTCAAAAACCAACGCAGCATTCGCTCAATAACTTTTCAGAGAGCGCGAGAGAGAGCTTTGTTAAATTTCTGGCAGTTGTCACATAGAGCTGACACCCATCAACGTTTTTTATCGATTGTTTGAAATAATTATTTAAACTGTAAATTACTATGGTACTGTTAATTTTCCTTAGTTAAATAATTTTAATAATTACATATCATAATTTTAGATTTACACTCTGTAGATATTTTATTCAGATATATTATTGTAAATTATTTTTATAAAATTAAAAATGAATTATTTAATTAATTTAATTTCTAGACATTATTTTTAGCTGTAGTTCTTAGAGTTAATGCCTGCAGAAAAATAAAAAAATTGTTTTTTAATTCAACGGCAAACAATCGCAGTCTCCAAAAGCTCTGATGTTATCGATAGCGCCGACCACAGCATTCCATCCCTTCCGGCGTCTGGAGAGTATAAAAGAGCGGCAGCGCAGAGTAAATTCTATTCGCTCCGAAAATTTTGAAAAGTGAATATCTTGTGTAGAACCACAGACCAGACAAACCGTTAAAATGGCATCGTTCGTTGGAAAGAAGTACAAGCTCGACAAATCCGAGAACTTCGATGAGTACATGAAGGAGCTGGGTGAGTTTAAAGAAAGTGAAAAAATCCCGCAATGCAGCACAAATTTCATGCATAAGAAGAGTCAGAGGGGGGAGAGGAAGCCGGAAACACGCCACCGAAATCAACCGGCCGGCTTTTTCTGCAGTGTGTGTGTGTGCTTGTGCAAATTCTCCATATGCCGGTGTGTTAGTGGAAGCTGAAAATCAATGGAGGGAACCGCCGCAGAAAAAGGGAGATGCAAGAACCGAAAAACGTGCTTACCTTGCCGAAAAAAAGTACAATTGCGAATAAGAGTGCAAAAAGCATAAGAGCACTAAAAGCTTATCTATCTCCTGGCGGCGCCGTAAACCCAAAAACTAATTAAATGGGATGTACTTTGGCCCCCTTTCTTTGAGTCACTTCATCGTAAAATCATCATGACATTAGCCTTTCTCGACAGGTGTCGCGTCGTATATATGCCGTATGCCAGATTTTTCGGGGAAAGTTCCCAGTGAACTTTGCACGGGCTATTAAGTTTTCTGTCTACTAAAAAAAAATAGGTTCCGATCTTTGGCCGCGCTGTCTAGTCTGTTATTATCTGGGTTTATTATAACTTTGACTTATTTCCCATAAACCTAAATGTTTAATTTTTTGCATTTAATTTGTTTTTCCTGTGCCCCAGTCTAGACTTATCCTATATCGGCGGTGTGTGGGATAAGATGTTGTGTATATTGGGAAACCGGAGATGTCGCGCCAGTTTGAGGTCCGGATTCATTTTCCAGACCCCAAGTAAGCCAGAACTTTTCTTGTCTTGCGGTTTTGGTTTCAACGCTAGACTTGGTCCCCAGACAGGGCCACGTAGATCTCAGTTTTCAAATCCAAACAAAGCCCAAAAACAACCTGTTGTGGCTGGGGGCCTCGACAATAGTTATCAGCTGTCATATATAAATGCGATAAACTATATGCCTATATGTATGTGGGGTGGATGGTCACAATAATTGGGCAACGATTACAGTCTTTGCACTTTGGGCAGGCTGGTCGGGCCGTGCCCTATCGTTGACCGTAGTTGGAAATTGCAGGCGAGCCTAATCTATTCAAGGCTTTCGAATCATATACACATATACGATGCATATAAATCGATCTCTGGGTACAGTTGCTGGGTTCCCATGAGTGGGAAGTTATCGCGCGGCGACAGGGGGTTGACACTTGACTCGAGGGGCTCGTAAAGAACCAACTACAAGCTACAAGCTTGTCCTCGTCCATACATAATTGAGCATAATTGATTGGCCCTATTGGCTGGCTTGTACAATGTACAATCGCTCCAAATAAAACCGATAGAAAGCTTGGGGTCAGGAGAGGTCTTACTTTCTTCTCTTATTCGTTTTCCTTCGATAATTGCAAGCTGCTATTAGGGTTTATTTTGTTTAATTGTCAAGACGTGTTTATTACTAGGGCTTAATGAGGCATGGCCATAAATTGTTAGTTTAAAAGAAATACAGAAATATTAATAGTGCAATTAACAAATGTCAGCAATTATTTGAAAACCGGCCAATAATTACTTGGCTTATCATCAAATGACTTTATGACATGGCTTATCTTCGATTTTGCGGTTTTGCTTCGATAATTTCTCTTGAATCCATCGATTTTGAACTTGTCAGACCCCGGAAATTCCCAAATGCATATAATTTTAAAGAGATTATCATTTATTTTGAATGATTTTAAGCACTTGGTTAGATTTTCTCAAGAACCCTGTCTGTTGCACACGGGATGTTCACATTTATACACATATATTAAATGCACTACTGTGAGATAAGGTGCTGTCCCGTACGATCTATATATAGTGGGGCTTGGCAATTGATAAGCCCCCGAGGGAGGAGGAACCCGCATTGTTCGTTAACCTTGATCTCGACTTTTGACGTTTCAGCAACAGCGGAGTCTGCAGTGCTTCAGCTTCGTGACTCGGCTTTATTATTTTTAATTAAATAAAATATGATTTGCATTGTGGCCGATCTTGTTGGGTCTCCGAGTTTGTTGGGCTAATTCAATTATGTGCAGTCTGCCCATAATTCATCTCTCGCATTCCAATTTTTCATTTTCCCTGCCCTTAGTTCCCGATTTCTGACCTTTTCATTAAATTTTGTATTTAATTTTTTTTTTTCGCAGGCGTCGGTCTGGTGACGCGCAAGATGGGCAACAGCCTGAGCCCCACCGTGGAGGTGACTCTGGAGGGTGATACTTACACTTTGACCACCACCTCCACCTTCAAGACTTCCACCATCAGCTTCAAGCTGGGCGTGGAGTTCGACGAGGAGACCCTGGACGGTCGCAACGTGAAGAGCATCATCACCCTCGATGGCAACAAGCTCACGCAGGAGCAGAAGGGCGACAAGCCCACCACCATTGTCCGCGAGTTCAACGATGGCGAGCTGATCACCGTGAGTACCCTGCTGTCCATTATCTGGTGATCCCTGTCCTTACTTTTCCCTCTCTCTCCGGCAGACCCTCACCATTGGCAGCGTGAAGTGCGTGCGCGTCTACAAGGCTGTCTAAGCGACAGGAGCTGTCCATGACTGATCTACAACTATAATCATTCGACTACATGCATCGCAACTAACTCAGATAGCCACTATTGTTATTGACTAACTAAAAAAAACGGAACTGCACGCTCAGCCTAATGTTAATTTATGATTTAGCACCCGTACACCCGCAGTCGGTGTATGCGAGAAGATTACCCCCTCTGATGGGGGCCTATTTCAAAATGCATTTGAATAAAACAAAACACTGAAGTGCTTTAATATTTGCAATGTTTTCTTTACAAGTTTCCGTTTCAGCTAATTAATCAAGGTTAGATATGTATGCCTAGAAACAAAATTCAAAACGTATTTCCAAGTACAAATATCGATAAATGATTACTTTCTGCCAAATTTCGTAACAAAGTTCTAAATTCTTGCAATTTATTCAGATGTAAGTATAAAAACCAGGTGGTTTTGGCGAAGATTCCTTGCTTTCTCGTTTGGGATCTTAATGAACATACAGATATTTCGATTTCAAGTTTATGCTGTCAATTCGACACTAAATTCCAAGTCGGGAAACTTATTGTAGATTGTAGTAGTAGTAGGAATACAATATTTGTATATCCTTTAATTGATATGCAGCTATATCTAGAGGTGACGATCAGAAGCTTAATCCCAGATTTTTAAAATTATTTATCAGCTATTAGCTTTACTGCCCCAGAATACTGATCCCTATTCTATTGTTAGCATGGATCAACCGGGCATCGCCGCCCTGGTTAGCCCATATCGGTGGCGCCCCTGGATGACGCAGACCGGAGCTGCGGCAGCGAGCGGAGGAGAACAGGGTCTGAAGGGCATTGTGGCCGGCGGTATAACCGGAGGCATCGAAATCTGCATCACATATCCCACCGAGTACGTCAAAACACAACTGCAGCTGGACGAGAAGGGAGCGAATAAGAAGTACAACGGCATCTTCGACTGCGTGAAGAAGACGGTGCAGCAGCGCGGATTCTTCGGACTCTACCGTGGTCTCAGTGTGCTGCTCTACGGCAGCATTCCCAAGTCGGCGGCAAGGTGAGTGGGACTGTACCGAATGCCATCAGTTTTTTTTTAACAATTTACTTCATTTACAGGTTTGGCGCCTTTGAGTTTCTTAAAACACATTCTGTGGACTCCAGGGGTCAACTGAGCAACTCCGGCAAGCTGCTCTGCGGTCTGGGTGCCGGTGTTTGCGAAGCAATTGTGGCCGTTACCCCCATGGAAACCATCAAGGTGAAATTTATTAACGACCAGCGCAGCGCCAATCCCAAGTTCAAGGGATTCGCGCATGGAGTGGGACAAATCGTTAAGTCGGAGGGCATCACTGGCATCTACAAGGGCATGACGGCCACCATTCTGAAGCAGGGATCCAACCAGGCCATCCGCTTCTTCGTGCTGGAGTCACTGAAGGATCTGTACAAGGGTGACGATCCTAACAAGCCAGTACCCAAGCTGCTGGTGGGTGTCTTCGGTGTTATTGCCGGAGCTGCTTCTGTGTTCGGCAACACGCCTTTGGATGTGGTCAAGACCAGGATGCAGGGACTCGAGGCCTCTAAATACAAGAACACAGCCCACTGTGCGCTGATGATCCTTAAGAACGAAGGCCCTGCCGCCTTCTACAAGGGCACAGTGCCGCGACTGGGACGCGTGTGCATGGATGTGGCTATCACTTTCATGATCTACGACTCGTTCATGGAGCTCTTTAACAAGTTGTGGTAGTGGTCTCGATCGTCCCATTCTCAAGTGCTCCTAGTGTACAGTTGTCAACTGATTTTTTTACCCAAAAGTATTTAAAGTAAAGCATTTGTACATGTACAAAATTCGCCTTAACCTGTTGTAATAATTTAACACAATCTGAGAAGATTGTTGCTGTAAAACCCTGGGCAAATTCTATAAGCAACATAATAGATTATAGATAATAGATTTTATATTTTCTAGATTTAAATTTGATTTTAAATTGAGAACCCTTCGCAGTAGTTGGTGGTCCTGCAAGTGTGGGTGGTAACATGTGGAACCTAAGGGGGCTGGCGCAGGCGCAGTTGTTATCACCGGAGAGTTAGCGGCACGGCCACACTTTGCGTCGGGCCTTAGTTAACTTTCACCGTTTGCCGGCAGCGTTAGAAGCAACCCGGCTCCGGGTTGCGTCAATTGGTAAATAATTAAGAGTGGACTGATTACGGGCTTATAATTTAATAACGGCACTTCTATCGATTTCGTTACTGCGACACTAAAAGGCGCGATAAGATGGATAAAAACTGCGCGTGGGTGGAGGGGCTGTGTGCTTTGCCTGTGTGCGTGAGTCTTTATTGTGTAATCGCAGTGGTAAAAAGTTTGTCTACTTTGCGGCGTGCAAGAAAAGTTAAGACAAAGTCAAACATTCTTGTTGTTGTTCTGCGGAATTGTAGCTTTTCCAGCCGGAAAGCTTTGTCCAGTTTGTTGTTGCCAAACGGGTTTCTGATTAGTGAGAGGGAGAGACGGATCTCCACAGAGAATGCGGTATCAGGCCATCGCCGTTACTTTGGGGCTCACACACTCTCTCACTACTCCCCACTCTCTGCACAGCCAGAAAATGAGATCGCGTTTGATAATATTTAAAAAACTTATATAGATCTTATAAAATCAATTTTTATACCCTGGCAGGGTATTATAATTTTAGTCAGAAGTTTGCAACGTAGTGAAGGAGACATATATATATTCTTGATCAGCATCAACAGCCGAGTCGATCTAGCCATGTCCGTCTGTCCGTCTGTCTGTCCGTCCGTTTCTACGCAAACTAGTCCCTCAGTTTTGAAGCTATCTGAATGAAACTTTGCAGATAGTCTTCTATATGCTCTCACTACTCTATATGTCGGAACCGACCCGTTCCGGACGACTATATCATATAGCTGCCATAGGAACGATCGGAAATTTTTGAGAAAAAAAAATTTTACTTTGCCAATTTTCAATATATTTTCATATAATTTGATACATGGCCATTTTGTATTATTCCAGAATTTCAGTTTTCATTTTATTCAAATCGGACCACTATATCATATAGCTGCCATAGGAATATATATATCAATTCATTTAATTTGTTCGCAACATATTTCGTTAGCAACATTTTTCGCTAGCAACATTCCGAGAAAGCGGAAAGTCTGAACATATTTCTTCTTCTTCTACTTACTGCAAGGGTATTTAAACTTCGGCATGCCGAAGTTAGCTTCCTTTCTTGTTGTTTTAGTTATTAATAATAGCTTAGTAAACTATGTACATATAATATTCATATGTATATTCGTTAGCAATGACTCCACTCGAAATCAGAAAATATATTCACATAATTAAAATAGAAAATAGAAATTATATAGATCATTTTTTCATGTGTGGGTGGGGAGAGCGGACGTGCTCCCTGGAGAGCTGTTGTTTACAATCCGTAGACCGTTGGAACATTTCGCTTTCTCGTCGATTGGAAATTGGAATTTTTTGTAGAGCCGATCAGTTGAGATTCAACCAACCGCTGGCCACGATCGCAGTTCTCTTTGTCACCTTCTCTCTGCTGCTGGGCATTCCAAAAAGAATTTTTTATTACTTTCGGTTTTGCATCGTGCCGCGTTCCACTGTGAGTAACCAAGAGCGTAAAAAATTCAAAACTAGGCGGCATTCTCCATGAATAAAAATTAAGTGCAACGTCTGCAGAAATGTGTGTGTCTGTAGGAGAGAGGGGGTTAATTGCTCGCTTGTGTGCGAGAGTGTCTGTGTAAGTCGTTAGACACTTTTATCAGTGCGCTTTGTTTATGTTTATCCAGATCTCCAGCCCGATACGGAAAGCGTACGGGCAAACAGTGAATAATTATGGACTAAACATTTCCGATTATTATTTATGGTCATGCAAAAGTTACATAACCGCACTGAAACAATATAAAAAAGTGTCAAGTGCAAAGAGCGAACCCAGCTGATATAGTACCCGCTCCCACTCGAACCGCCCAGACACAGACACTATATCACCCGATCTTAAGTAATCACCCGGGAGATTTTCTAATATTCCAACATATTTGTGTGTTTTCTTCCCCGTGTATTAGTGTTAGTGTTAGTTTTTGGCAATTCTTCTGCTTTCTGGTTTGTTTTGAACCTTGTCCTCAAGGCGATAAATGTATGTGCGTGGCGGGAATAGAAGTGAGAGCCATTGATTACCCTAATCGAGTGGAAATTACCATTAATAGGGTGCGACTGACTCGTCTTTCAAAATCGAATTAGCGAAGAATGGAAGCATCTTGCTTTGGGGTTCCTAGTTCTTTCATAGAAAATTGCATAAGTAACCAAGAAATGCTCACATTCAGAGAGACCCTTAAGGTCTTGATGGAATTGAAACTGTGTTTGTATGTAGATAAAAAATCATCAAGAGCAATTGCAGTTTATAATTAAAGCTTTGATTTGACAATCCTATAAAATTGAACATCAGCGAGCATTTCGAATTTATGCATTTTTCTCTTAATGATGATCGATTTTTATTATGAAATTGGGGAAATGCACAAAATGCAAGATTTAGAAACTTCGGTTATAAGTTGAAATATTAAGTTGAAAATTAAAAACCTTGTCCTCGAAGCTGTTTGTCTTATTCAACTTTTTTTTCAGTGCAAGACTATTGACTGCACCCCCACAAAAACAAGTCTATTTCTGATAATCCCCCAACAATAGTCTATAAATAAACCTATAGTGGACCGAAATCAGCTGGAATCCACGAAGGAAACAGAATACCAAAAGCTGATCGATCTGTCTTTCCCTTGCCTTTCAGCTAAATTCCCACCTTCCTTCCGCCTGGTCAGCATGGATCGCTCAAGCATCGCCGCCCTAGTCAGCCCGTACCGTCGTCGTCCCTGGATGACGGAGCACGGAGCTGCGGCACCGGCTGGTGGACAAAAGGGTCTCAAGGGTATTGTGGCCGGCGGTATAACCGGAGGCATTGAAATCTGCATTACATATCCCACCGAGTACGTCAAGACACACCTGCAGCTGGACGAGAAGGGAGCGAATAAGAAGTACAACGGCATCTTCGACTGCGTGAAGAAGACGGTGCAACAGCGCGGATTCTTCGGACTCTACCGTGGTCTCAGTGTGCTGCTCTACGGCAGCATTCCCAAGTCGGCGGCAAGGTGAGTGGGACTGTACCGAATGCCATCAGTGTTTTTTTAACAATTTACTTCATTTACAGGTTTGGCGCCTTTGAGTTTCTTAAAACACATTCTGTGGACTCCAGGGGTCAACTGAGCAACTCTGGCAAGCTGCTCTGCGGTCTGGGTGCCGGTGTTTGCGAAGCAATTGTGGCTGTTACCCCTATGGAAACCATCAAGGTGAAATTTATTAACGACCAGCGCAGCGCCAATCCCAAGTTCAAGGGATTCGCGCATGGAGTGGGACAGATCGTTAAGTCGGAGGGCATCACTGGCATCTACAAGGGCCTGACGCCCACCATTCTGAAGCAGGGATCCAACCAGGCCATCCGCTTCTTCGTGCTGGAGTCACTGAAGGATCTGTACAAGGGTGACGATCCGAACAAGCCGGTGCCCAAGCTGCTGGTGGGTGTGTTCGGTGCCATTGCCGGAGCTGCATCCGTGTTCGGCAACACGCCTTTGGATGTGGTCAAGACCAGGATGCAGGGACTCGAGGCCTCTAAATACAAGAACACAGCCCACTGTGCGGTGATGATCCTTAAGAACGAAGGCCCGGCCGCCTTCTACAAGGGCACAGTGCCGCGTCTGGGACGCGTGTGCCTGGATGTGGCTATCACTTTCATGATCTACGACTCGTTCATGGACCTCTTCAGCAAGGTGTGGCACTAACCCCGCGATCCCGCGTATCCCTAAGTGTGCATTTCTATCTGATCCCATTGACCTAGTCGGCTGTTGCAATAGTTTCTAGTGTTCGAACATATTCCAAGAAAGCATTTTAAATACCCCTGTACCCGATGTGCGTATGTGGCTATGGAAATTATACATTATACAGCTTGTTTTAAATAATGAATAAAATGTGAAATGAATGTTTGGAATCGAAGTTGTTGAGTGATTTGGGTGAATGGGATTGTTTTTGAGGTGAATTTCTTATTAAAGTAGTAGACTGCCGATGATATTAATTGTGATACATTTTATTGAAACAGATATTAAATTCTATTACCTTTCTAGTAGGTAATTTGATTATAAAAGCAAACATAAATCGGTACTGATAATTGATTTGGCTTACTTTTGTTTAAAAGCCACAAGCTAAAGTCTCTTTGAAACTATCTAAAGATAAAGATAGATTAAGCTAAGTCTGTAAACTAGTCTAATTCTAGTAAACCTTACATTTAGTCTTGCACCAGGAAATTATAAGAGTTATAAGGTTAGTAGTTGGAATGGAAATCTAGACATTACCTGTCTAGTTACGGCATAGATTAGGCCCAATACTAAGCCTGGAAAAACGGAAACAGAACTTCATAACAGTTGGGACGTCTCGCAGACATCACCCCGGGGGTTGTCTTTAATTGCAACTGGTAACGGATAGATTGCTTGCACCATAGCTTAGGACAGATTATTCTAGCTTTAAGAGTAAGGCCTTCAGCGTATCACGTTGAGCGGAATGGAGGCATTCTTGCTGCTGACAATGCGTCCCAACTGCTCATCGAGCGGTGCCCCCAGCTCCTGCCAAATGCACTTGCCAATCAGCGAAATCTCCTCGAGCGGCGGCCTGAATGCCACTAGTAGATTCAGGCAAATCCCATCCGTGTTCTCCGGCTCCGAAGGCAAGTGCTCCACACTCAGCAGGCCGTGCGGTCGGTGCTGGGGCAGCTCGGCGCCAAAAATCTCAATCATAAACTTGCGCAGCGTGGAGTGTAGGCTGCGATTCGGATGCAGTTCCACGGTGGGAAAGTGATGGGTATTCTTCTCGCTCACTAGGATGTTGAGGGAGTTGTGGGCTCGCTTCCTGGCCACGGCCAGCACGCGCAGATAGTTCCGCCTGTGGGAATAGCGGGTGGGCAGTATGCTGCCATGCCAGGGTGCCGTGGGGCTACTGGGGATCTTCTGACCTTGATGATAAGCCCGGCCAATCTCGATGATGTTCAGTATGTCGTTGGCCCGCAGCGGCACATCCTTGGGACTACGCACCCATCGCGCCTGTATGGACTCGGCGTCCGCATCTGCTGGCGTCTTTAGCCGCCCGCCTGTTATGCGTCCCGTTAGCACGAAGCGGAACCAAGAACCCCCAGCCGCCTCAACGGCCAGCAAAGTGGTCAGCTCGGCATTCAGGCCGGTCTCCTCGAAAACCTCCCGGGCGGCTGCCTCTGTGATGGACTCGCCGCGCTCCATGCGGCCGGCGGGTAAGTACCACTTGCCTGGTCAACGGAGTGCAACGTTAGGGTGAGCTCTAAGTCTGGGCTCCAAATCTCCCCATTCTCCCAGCTTACCTGCACAGCTCTGCTTGGCCTCCTCGATCATGAGCAGCTCGTCGTGCTCGTTGATCAGCACACAGGCTACAATGTAGGTGACTGTCTGGCCGAGAACGGGCACAAAATCCGAAGTGGAGGAGGGCTGCACGCCCTGGGCCTCGGCGGTGGCATTCTGTTCTTTCAGAGAAAAGTCACACAGCTCCGAGGTAATGTCACCCAGATCCTTGGCATCCAAAACGCGACGCACTTTCTCCACAATCGAAGCCATATCCTGGAAAGCGAAATCAGTGAAAATTTGGGCCACAAATGCGAGAAATACTCACTTTTTAGCTGTTAGAGTGACTCAGGGCGATGAACATGCTCCACGCCCAGCTCCAAAACACTGCATATATTTTGCGAAAATATGCAAATAGCGAATTCCTAAGCGTTCTAACGACGAACGAACTCCAGAGCGGGCCGAATGTGACTGTTGTGGCTTGTTCTGTGCTGGCTATAATGCCCAATAAAAACGGCCAAGACAACGTTGGTGATGATGATGATGATGGCAATCCACTTTTTGTTGTTGTCGCTCTACAGGTGCCCCAACCAGCGAGCGAGCGGTGGCCTCTATTTCTCTGTATTTCTCGCTATTTCTCTCTATTGCCGCCGTATTGATATCGAAATGGATGTCAAATAAGCCGCTCGACGGGTTTTCTTCGTCGCAGAGAAAGTGCATTGGAATGTGTCTCCGTGTGCGCGCGCGCCAGCTGTTCTTCGTTCCTGTTATAGTTGTTGTTGCTGCTGCCGCTAAGCACCTCCGTTTAGCGGTCGACAATTACCAATTGCACACTTAATCAACGCACACGCGGCTATTTATGGTCAATCGATCGGCAAGAACCGCTTAAGACAAAAAAACAGGTAATTTGTTAGTAAATACAGCGGAGAGTTGCCAGCTGGCTAAACTACTAGCGGTATGGCAGCCCTGCTGTCGCGTTGCCAACTTGTCAGTGTTACCCACTTGCTTACTGAGTTCATGCCTGGTCACACCCTGTGAATTCAAATTGCCAACAGAAAAGTTCGTTACAAATATTTCATTACTGCCAACTGGTTGTTGACGTGTTTGCCTAGGCTGCTGTCATTCCAGCAGCGCGATAATGTACATGTTATATGCTAATTTCACACTGACAACACACATCATTCAATTTCCCAGCAAATTTAGCTGACAAACAGCAAACAGGCGTTGCGCCATAGATTAATATTAAAGCGCAATTCCCATCTAGCATATGCGTTTATCACTCTCGCTGCCTGCCCGTTTGTGTGTGCAGGAAGCCTCGCTGATTGCCGGCAATAAAATTTGAATGCGGAAATTTCATTGTTTACCCAAATCGATCATCATTAAAAGCATTGCTCTTGCTTACCATTCTCCCGTTGCCATTGCAAAAGTGCCAATTGCCCCGAATCCATTGCGTATACTTAACGTGGGGCGGAGCAGCTAGCACTGGTGGGGGTGGTTGTGTTTGTGGTGCGGGGACGTCAGCGGTGGTGGCTTTGGGTTACTGGTAATGGGCCTGCAAACTCAGATGCCCGGGTAGGTAATTCAATTTTGTGCAAATGCTTGATTTGCCATTTAGCAGCGAGACCTAATCCAGGTCCTTCGCTGTCCTTGACTACACGGTAACAATATTGTCCGGAATATTGGGTAAAGTTTTGAAAAAGCAATTGGAGAATAATCTAAGATCATTAAAGGTAATTAATATCAATTCATGAACAAGACTTGGAACTATTTAAGTAATAATTGTTAAATTTTAAAGAATTCAACGCAAAATGAAGTGTTATAAAATTAACACCACTCTGAACTTAAAGAAAATGTTTATAAATTGTAATGATATTTGCAAATTAAAGCTATGTTGACTCAAATATCATAGATACCCATACCTACATATATATATGGATTAATTACTTATTTATAATTTTATTTGATAAAAAGATTTCAATAATTGCGGATACAAGGAAATGGCTGACAATGAAAAAATAATGATTTGTTTTTGCACATATGATAAATAAATATAAAAAGGAAGTTACAATTAATAATTTTCTTCCTGTGTGGTTGTGTTCCTGTTCCTTTATTCACTTCCTTTTAGGCCTGTTTTTTCTCCCTCTCCCCACTCTCTCTGCACCTTGGCACAGCCACACTGCTGCTCCTCAACCACATTTCACATAAGACTTTTGTCATTATATTGTTAATTTGTTTTAGTTGTTTTTTAATTTCCTTGGAGAGTCGCAACCTCGTAGAGGCGCACATGCGTGAGAGCACATCGGCAGTAGTGTGCGTGCCCGAAGGCAGGAGTGTGAGTGCGAGTGTGAGTCTGAGTGGGAGTGCTGCTTATGGGTGGGTGGGTGTGTGCTAATGTACTGTGAGTGGATCTCTGGTAATAACGGCTAAAGTAAAATGCTGATAAAGTGGCGAATGTTTTGGAATGTGCGAGTGTTTGCGGGCGCGTGGATTCTGCTGCGTGGCTGCGATGACAGGCAAAAGCGAACACAAAACGTTCATTTCCCACATGCACCATTATTCGTTGAAACCCGTAAATTTTACCGAAAACGAACAGCAGTAGCAGCGGCAGAAACACAAGCAGCATCAGCAGCAGCCGCAGTAGCAATGGCAACAACAACAGCAATCCAAGAAGCTGCTTAACACGAGAATAATGTTTAAAATGTTTATTATGTGTGCAAGTGACGCGAGCTTCGCTCCTCCGGCTAACCCCTCCCTCTAGATGACAGGCCCAAGCGACAGGCCAATACTTACACATAACTCGGCACTGCAAGAAAAATCGGGTAGAAAAAAGTACAACAAACAATTTTTTTTAATATTGCATTTTAAAATACTAAATTAAAAAAAATTATTTTTGTTACTTAGAGTATTTATGTGTTGATTTACTATACTATTTAAAAACTAAATTCAAACAGAATTCAAGATAAGATTATTATTTTATTTATTCCATTTATTAACACATTATTTATTATATTATTTAAATGTTCTTTATTTAAAATTCTTTGTGGAAATTAAATAAATAAATATATCATTTCAGTTAACATATGCTTATGGTATAAACTTTCAGATATTATTAATAACTAAAATATGAAATAAGAAATAAGAAAGCTATTTAAATATGAGATACCAGAGTTATTAGAAAAGGGATAGTCATCACTAAATAATCGAGTAATGGTATGTTATAAATATACTTTTAGGGACTTGGAAAAACATTCTGAATAATCGATTTAAAATCGTGCAACAACATTAACGATTTTAATACTTTTCCTGCTGAATTTAAGCCTGCTCAATCTGAACTATTACATAATAATAATAATATTTTAAGTGGTAAAGGATTTTTGAACATAAGCTTCAAAAAAGCTTCATCATCAGTAGAATATATAAAACTTCTGCGAATGAATGTATTTTAACAGTATTATTTTTACAATTTATTTTCTTGTTGTTGTTTTTCTTGTCCAGGCCAATGACACAAAGCCGAATTTCGTATAATGAGCATAATGCTACAAACCACTTTACAAAATGCGTAAGCCTTTTATTTGGAGCAAAATGCTGGGCCGACATAAAATCCTTAATCATACGGACATGAAATCAAATCCTGACTGCGTGTAACCGCTTTGCGTACGAAATACTTTGTTTTTGTTTCTCTGTGCGCACAGACAGAGGCACAGGCAGAGGCACAGCCACAGGGACATATGTCCTGTATGGCGTATATACATATACATACCATACATACATATACTGGTATGTGGCAATGTTGATTTTCGTTCTGCCAACGCCGGATGCGAAACAAGTAGTCCAAATAACCCGCAATAAGCTTTTGTCACGATTAACAAGGCTTACGCAAATGTGTGTCTCTGTGGTGGGAAACAGCCCCCTTATTCTCAACCCCACCCCCACAGCCACAGTGCCTCCAACATAATTACATGCACGCCTTGCCTTGCTCTGCCTTTGCCTTTGCGTGCGGCTGCGTGTGTGTCTGCCATATTTTAGATTAATGATGGCGTCGACTCGTATTAGGCAAATGAAGAAATCGACATCGACATGCGGCCACCGGGATGAGGATGAGGTGAGGCCGAGGCAAGACTGCCGCTGAGGTGAGCTCACCCCCCGAAAGGATCTTGGCCATTTCTGGCTGGCCCCATCCTGTGCGGTTTTCGCACAGCACTTCCGCAACAAATTTGCCACAACAATAAGTGCATATCATTATGCTGATTTAAGTGGGCGCCCCACACGTACCCATCCATAGCGAGTTATTGCCCGCACACCTGACCCCAAACTCCCTATGAGAAACTCGCCCTCAACTGTATGCGGGTCCTGGGTCCCGGTCTCTGGATTTTTCGAGTTTTGGCTTCTTCGTTGCTCCGGTTCCTCCTCCGGTTTCTCCGGTTCTGGGTAGCATGCAAGTGGGTACATAAATCTTTGTTTAAAGACACATGCACAATGTAAGTTAAATTGGCAATAACGTGCTTTCTTTTATACGCCAAGCTCACAGCGGGCACAGACATTCGCACAGGACAGGTGAGGTCAGCTGAATAGAAGTCCAACTATGAGAACTTAATCTACAAATGTTTTAGAGTCTTGGTAGGACATTTATATAAATTCTGTTTTATCTAATTAATAATATTCAATAGTTTCATTAAGGGTCTTAAATTTATAATTTTGATGCATCCTAGGTATCTGTATGGGGAGGTAACACCAATCAGACAACAAATATCAAATATTAATACAATTTTGATATTTTGATATTTTCTGCCTTCCCTACATCTTCTGCGCTTTAATCAATTGTAAAATACAATATTTTTTCTCACTATATTTTAAATTCCAAATATGTTTTTAAAATAATAAAATTCTTTACTTTATCTAAGGATATATATACAGAAAATTACTAATATACCTAAATGTATGTATGGAAAACCTTTTGAAAATGCGGAAAATACTCTTATTTTGTCCAAAACAGCTCTAAACCAAAAAAGCACCCCTATAAATTCATGCAATAAATATTATTTCCCTTAGAATATAAATTCCCAAATCTAATATTCAGCTATAAATGGTAATTACCAAGTTTCTGCGCACTGTTGGTCCTAAGCCAGCGTTTTTAATTATTTATGTTAGCCAGCCCCCTGAAACCATTAGGTATGAGTGAAGGACCGGCCGATGGTGAGATAATAAAATGTTCATTTGCAGTGCTATTATTTTTTCCGAAACTGTGCACACACACACACACCGGCAAGAATACACACCGACGTGCATATATATGCAGATGTAGATGTGGCCGTATACATAACGGTAACGGAACCTTGTTTGCAAGGAAGTAACAACCTGTTTTCACCCCGTACGTCCGTGGGTTTCTCGGTGGGTTTTATGTGAGCGGCGAGGCGGCGCGAAGGTGGAGGCTCTATGCTCCCCCGTCTCGGTCTCCGTCTCCGCCTCCTTCCGTGTCCACGTCCCCGCCCCCCGTTGTTTTTGCTGCTGTTATGCTTTAATTATGCCCTTGTCAAAAGGTGGGTCTGGGTCTGGTCTTCTGGCTCCGGATCCCGGCCGTGGCCCCTTCCTTGCCTTTGTGTTCCGCCGGATACAAATTTACTATATACCGACTGCGACAGCGAGGCAGTGTGCGAAGGTTGTCCCATGAAATTCGGGAATGTACACATCATCGATTGCAAATACGTGGAAAACCTGCAGCATCATCAAATGCACGAGGGCGGTGCTGCTGGTCCTTACACTCACACCCCTTTGCGGCAAACTGTTTTTCTTTAGCTGAGCGCAGAGCTTTTCATATTTTTCACCAAAAATAAAACACACAAAAAAGAAACTAACCAAAAAGTTTGCTTCGCTCGCCACTTGAGCTGCCATTAAATTCGCTTTTGGCGAGAGGAGTGAAAAGCGGAAACACGATTTTCAGCTTTTCCAAGGGGACATGCAATAAGCGGTCGTCGTAGCCGGAGTCGGGCACTTGCAACAAGCGGCGGGCCAGCGAGCCAAAGTTTTGACTTTCGGATAGCCGGTAATCAGATCCGCCCATTCTGCACTCTACTCTCGGTCAAATGCCATAAATGAATTAATTTGAATTTTATTGTCCTAAGTCAGAAGTTGAAGTTGGGATTATCACTGTTGAAGAAGAATGTAAAATGTAAGAGGATGTTTTGACTTTACGGATAATTGCATCGTAAGTGATTTTCTTTGGATAAAATGATGAGAGAGGATGTAAACATTGGGGAAATTGTTAAAGCTGGTTTTCTTATAAAACAAGATAAATTATTGTTTTTTTTTTTTTTATGTTGTCAATTTCTTTGTGATTTTTAAGTATTTCCTACCCTTTTGATAAACAATATTAATTTTATTATGTAGTAATTTTTGAGAACTGTAAGGTATTCATTATTTTGTAAAAATGGATAAGCCGTTTTTCCAAAATATACAGGATAATTTTAAGATATTCCTTGGAATAAATGATGCTATCTCTAAGCTTTGTAATGACAAGGGAAACCTTTAAACTTCTGAAATCTGTTCGTAAAACATATATACAAAATTCTAAAAAATTGTTTAAATCTTGATAGAAAAACGACAAAGATCTGCTATTTTAACGATGGAATCAATTTCACAAACGTTATAAAGTTTTGACATTTAAGAAAGTCACATGACAAGAATTTCTTTTAAACATACATATATTCTTGGTAATTTATAAAACTCCTTTTCCTATGATATATAACTTTAAAAGCTTTATTTCATTAAAATTTTTTTAAATGTCATTTATTTAAATTTCATATTCTTTTTTGGTTAGAAATTTAAGATATTCCTCTTACTTTGTAGATTTTAAGTAATCTTTGGGCTTTAAATCGAAAAGAAAATAAAGCAATGAGCGCTGACCTTTATAACTACAAACTTGGCTCTCTCTAAACAATAATCTCGTACCTAAACCATAAACAAAATACATATTTAAAGAACTCAAGAATTGCAAAAGTTTTGAGTATAAAAACGCAAAGAAAATGAGAAAATTGAGCGATTTAAGTCTGTAAGTAGGTTGTAAGCTCATGAAAAGAGCCCACTAGACTCGCAAGTTTACAAGGCACTTGACAACTTAAGGTAAAAGAGAAAATTGTGTTTATTTTAAATTTTTTACACACCTTTTAAATTAGCTTAGACAAACGAAGTTTATGCATCAGCCACTTAAATCCTGTGACTTCCGCGTTACTGTAATTCCAGCCAGGAGCGGCGGCTGTAACTTAAGCTCCGCTCCGAATTAATGAATCAACCCACTCGGATGATGAACGACATCTATATTTAAATACGATATGGGACCATGCCGTGCGTTGTCTTGAGCCCTCGGCATGCCACGCAATCTTATCGGGGGAAAGCGAGCGCTTTATCTCATTAAATGCCAGGAGACGTCATTGAATCATTTTACAAATGGCTGAGTACATGTCGCATATGGACAGGGGGGCGGAACTATGTGGCAGGGCCTAGGTCTACAGTAGAGACTCTACACACACACCAAGAGGAGCACACGCACACAGCGCAATTGCTGACAAATGAGATAATTTACACGCTGAAATGAAGCCCATAAAGGCTCATTTAAAATTCAGCGGCGTCTGGGGCATAATTTTTTTTCGCTGCTTTGCTTTGCCTTCGCCCTTTTCCCTGGGATCTCCGCCGGTCCTGCCCTCCTTCCTCCCCCAGTCTTAACTTTTTCCGTTGTGTTTTGTGTTTAATGGCTCCTTGCCATGACATACGTGGCTGGATATTAAAAGTGGGCTCGAATGGAATGGCCAAGGAGTGTGGCGGCCGAGTGGGGGGTGCTTGGGAAAGAGCAAATAGCTTCGGGGCCCGAAAACCGGCGAGAGACACTGCTGCGTTCAGACGGGGGCTGAATCTTTATTAGCATACGGCATAAAAATGTTTATTAAAGATGGAAATGGAAATGGTGAGGCCGAAGCGGAAGCAGGAAAGGCGGAAAAAATGGGAAACTTTCCCCTCAGAGCCAGGGTAAGTATCGCAATTTTAGTTTTCCTCTTCCTGTCCTGCCCTGTCCTATCCTGTCCTGTCGTGGCCAGCTTATTGTAAATCGAATTGAAGTTTTTGATTAAGCCCCGAAATAACCGCAGGGCGTGTTGGCCACGCCTCCTTTTGCCAGGACAAGTTTTGTCATTCGTCGGCGTTGTTGTTTTTTTTTTATGATGTTCAACTTAATTTTATACAAATGACCTTAGGTCATATCACCATTTATATCCGTCAATCCCTTTTCGGTATAAGTTTTATATTTGCCTGTTTTCTTTTTATTCCCTTAGATTCCGCCCGGAGTCAGTCCTCCGCCAGGCAGCCTTTCGTATCGTTTGGTTTCGTTCCGTTTGTCTCTCTGTTGCTTTTAAGGGCATTTTTATGTTCGCTGGAAGCGGCAACTAAGAGCCGAACGAGAGCCTGAGCTGTCCTAAAAGCCTTTAGCCAAATATCTTCAAGAGACACAAGCAGCAGCCGCAGGAGCGACAGCCACAACAACAGCAGTTAACAGGGCAAAAAGGATGCCGACATCGAGGACTTGGATACCCTTTCAAAAGGCCCTAATTATAATTTAATTGGGAGAACATCTAAAGGGTTTTTGGATGCAATTTTAATGAAAACTTCCTTTTAGTTGGACTTATCTAGGCCTATATCGTGCATTATTTACCTGAATTGCTTTTATAATTTTGTAAATTGTACTCAACCCTTATATTCTTTCGATTCCGAGTCCTCTCTCGTAGCAAAACCAGTTCTTCTGTTACTCTGTTGATTATGTATAAGAATTATAAAATGAGATAAATCTCTCTCAAAGGACAGGTAAAAAAAAAAAAATTCAAATTCAATTTAAAATGTTTGAACATTGCAGGTAAAGCCTAAAAAGAAGATAAACTAAAAACAAAAACATGCAACATTTAGTAAGAGATTAATTTTATCCTTTAAAATTTGTTAGCTACTCTCGAAAGAGTTTATTTTTTGTCTCTTAATTATTGGGTCTTAAATATTAATAGGTCTGATGATACACATTCTAAAGCAAGATTTTGTAATGTCTGTTGTATATGTCTTTCTTTTGTGCAAGCTTTAGGTTTTGTTTTCATTTCATTAGGATAAGAATGTTTCCCCTTTTGTTCACAATTAAAATATAGAGTAAATTGAATTTTATTAAGCATTCCCTCACACCTTTTGCCGAGTGAAAGTTGGTGTAACTTTTTGGGAAATTTTTCGTTTTTCTTTCCATTTCCCTTCTTGTTCAGCAGGGTTTCGGTTTTGCGCAAACGTCTAAACAAAATTTAAATACACTCGGCAAGGGCATGAAAACAACTGACTGAGCAGAGACAGGCAGCCATGTGCATATCTTTTTATATGGCGAATATATATATACAGGAGACTCATGAATGTGTGCTTGCGTCGTACTAAACATATACACATTTATATACGTATGTGTCTAGGCTTATGTAAATACAAAAACGACGAGTTTTTGTTTGTATAGAAAGCCAAAGCGGAGTTCGGGCCCGTCTCCGCCTCCGTTTTCGAGAGGTTCCAACCCCAGCAGCTGAATCAGGATGCCAATATAAAAAGCCAAGCTGAGCCACTTGCGAAAATGAAAGGAAAATGTCGACTGGAGATGGAGAGATGGACATCAGCCAGCGGACATGCGGACACCAGGACAACGGACAGTGAATGCATGAGAAGGAGGAGGAGGA
>VNJT01004408.1:0-16705 GCA_008042655.1 Drosophila burlai | reverse complement strand
TTAAATTTCTATGTTTCTGCAACGACACCTCTCAACACCCACCCACCGCCATGTCCACTCCCTCCCATCAACTTTACTCAGTGATACGGAGACGGAGGGAACATGAAAAAAGGGGCGGAGGAAATGTGAGTGCGGCAATAACGTAGCTTTATCGCTGATGTCGGCGAAATGCAAACAAAAACTTCATCGGCCAATTTTTGCTGACATTGTTTTTTTTTTCTTTCTTTTTTTTCTGCTCTCTTAACGACAACATCACGTTTCATGTTTTCCATTTAATTTATATGTTTCTCGTTATTGTTGCTTTCATTGCAGGATTCTCGATGTCAATATGAAGCGCCAAAAATGATTGCAGCGTTTGCATAGTATAGTCTTCAAACAGTTTTTTTTCTTCATTGATTTAACTTAAAACGGTCGATCAGCCATCCAGTAAGAGCAGTGAAAGGGCTCAATTCCTCACAAGCCTGCGCTTTGCTCACGGTAAACCACTGACAGAGAATCAAGAGGAACCATAAGATCGGGAGTTTGAGAAAGATACACCTCGACTCGACTGCCGAAGAGTAGGGAGCATCCGACGACGGAAACAGTGACAGCGCGAGATGGACAAAAATCTAATGATGCCGAAGCGTTCGCGCATCGATGTGAAGGGCAGCTTTGCCAACGGCCCACTTCAGGCCCGACCATTGGTGGCCCTCCTCGATGGACGTGATTGCTCCATCGAAATGCCCATCCTAAAGGATGTGGCCACGGTGGCCTTTTGCGATGCACAGAGCACCTCCGAAATACATGAAAAGGTTAGAGAGTAACATCAACATCCTCCATTGTAATCCCCCAACTAATTGGTTCCTCTTATTTGTATTTGTAGGTACTCAATGAGGCAGTGGGAGCACTGATGTGGCACACAATAATCTTGACAAAGGAGGATCTGGAGAAATTTAAAGCTTTACGCATCATCGTGCGCATCGGCAGCGGCACAGACAACATCGATGTGAAGGCGGCGGGCGAACTTGGCATTGCCGTTTGTAACGTTCCCGGTTATGGAGTCGAAGAGGTGGCGGACACGACGATGTGCCTGATCCTCAACCTGTACAGACGGACATACTGGTTGGCGAATATGGTGCGCGAGGGCAAAAAGTTCACCGGACCCGAGCAAGTGCGGGAGGCAGCGCATGTAATTTTAATTTGTTCATGAAATGAAATTAGTGAGAAGCTCAAATTAACTTCAATTGATTTCCCTTCACAGGGCTGCGCACGCATCCGCGGTGACACATTGGGCCTGGTGGGACTTGGTCGCATCGGTAGCGCCGTCGCCCTGCGCGCCAAGGCATTTGGCTTCAATGTAATCTTTTATGATCCCTACCTGCCTGATGGCATCGACAAGTCGCTTGGCCTCACACGCGTCTACACGCTACAGGATCTGCTTTTCCAGTCTGACTGCGTTTCTCTGCATTGTACGCTTAACGAGCACAACCATCATTTAATCAATGAGTTCACAATTAAACAGGTGAGTTGCTTTATAAATAATATGGAAAATCACCTTAAGAATTGAATTAGAATTGTCTTGATAATACATTTAATTTTTAAATGTTTTGGTAAAAAATATCGGTATATTTATGCTGTTTCGACATTTTAAGCGAAGATTAATATATAAATTCAAATATTTTTACGTTTAGATATTTGTGCAATAAATGAATATATATTTTGATGTATCCGATCAATATAATCGGTAAAAAGAGCATTTAAGTACGTTTCTCTGATATTATTCGATAATATTTCAATTCTATTCTAAATGCGATATTTCCGATATTTTTCGATATTTGTATTTTTCTGTTTTTACTTTTCTGCTACATTTTGTTGGAGGTTTTCATTGTACCTTAGGTCGATTTTTTTTAAAATAAAAAACTTAAAGTGGTTTATCGATCATTTATAACGGAATCGATGATTAATCGATGATTAATATTTAAAAATAAATGACTTAAAATGGTTTATGATATTATCAATCATTTATAACGGATTAATCAAAACCGAAGGAGTATCTTAACATTAAATTATAAATTGGTATCCGAATAAAAAAGATGTATAGTATCTATGTATCTATATCTAAATCTGGTATCTATGCCCTAATATCTTATACTTTCAATTGAATGCAGTATACAAATGGGTTCCATGTTCCAAAATTAACGAATGCTAACGAATGCTGCACAAAGTTTAATCTTTTTTTTTTCTGTATTATCAGATGCGACCTGGTGCATTTCTTGTGAACACCGCTCGGGGCGGTCTGGTCGATGACGAGACTCTGGCGTTGGCGCTGAAGCAAGGACGGATAAGGGCGGCCGCATTGGACGTGCACGAAAATGAACCTTACAATGTATTTCAAGTAAGAGATTGTTGTAAAACGAGACATTTTACGCAATCTGAGTTGGCGCCGCACCCACGATGGATGTGTTCTGGACTAACCAATTTCCCATTGACTTGCAGGGCGCACTGAAGGATGCCCCTAATCTGATCTGTACACCGCATGCCGCTTTCTTCAGCGATGCGTCCGCCACGGAGCTGCGCGAAATGGCAGCCACCGAGATCCGTCGAGCGATCGTCGGCAATATTCCAGACGTCCTGAGGAACTGCGTCAACAAGGAGTACTTCATGCGCACGCCGCCGACCGCTGCCGCCGGTGGCGTAACGGCGTCTGTTTATCCCGAAGGTAAACTACAAATGATATCAAATCAAGAAAAGTAGACAAAGAGAGAGAGAGAGAGAGAGAGGCAGAGAGACAGGCGAGCAAGAAGGGAGCGTTATAACAAGAAAAACGAAATAGAAACAAAACAAAACAAGTAAAAAACAAAAGAAATCAACCAACAAAACCAAGCAAAAATCATTCAATACAATACCAGAACAGAAATCGTTTAAACCACATACATTACTTTATAAAATACACAATCACAATCACACATACACCATACCATACCTACACACGCACACAAACATACTTCTATTCTTTCTCAGACTTATTCAAAAGTATATATATATATATATATATATATAGGCGAGCGCAGAGGTGCGCTTCAGAGAAGAAAGTATAACATTTAAAGCAAAATTCAAGAACACACACGCTATAAGAGTTGATATATAAGTTTAAGCTACACACAGATACAGATCCATATATATATATATACATATATATATGTATAGATATATACATATGTATATGAAACCGGAATGTTTGACGTCGAAGAGAGGAGGAGGAGGATTTACAGCACAGCCGGTGTTACGGTAAATAGAGTTACGTATGTGTGTATGTATGTATATGCATTGTTTTGGCAAAACACTTTCGAAAATACATTTATTTGTCCCATGCGTACTATTTGAAATTCCCGTTTCGGCCTGCCACGATATGCATTTAAATTCTTTGATTAAAAAAAAGCGAAAAGCGAAGGCATAGAGTGACATTATATACATACATATAAATAAATAAGTTTAAAGATTATTTACAAATCAAAAACAAGGTGAAAGTAAACAATATGATGGATTATTGTTGTTAATGTTTCGCGAAACTCCCCCCTATTTGGCCCCTCTTCTTCCATGCCCCGTACATGTATCCGCCTTGAAAGAAATCTAGAAGAAATCTAGAATCAGTGAAAAGTATGTAAAGTAATTCAGTTCAGTGTAGTCCTCACATTTAGCCACGTATTCATTGTGTATTTAAAAAATGATTATCATTATTATTATTATTATTATTACTAACGAGGAAAAAACCCAATGCCAATGCCAATAATTCAAAAATGGGCAAATCCCGAAACGTCGAAACATACTTTTTGAGCTTAAGAAAATTGTTTATATTATGTTGCGCCATTTATTGCTGACTAACGATTGTAAAATGATTCGAATAAGAGAACATATGAAGCCCAAGAGAAATTATTATTTGGCTGCTCAGCGCTCTGCTCTGTATTACAAAATGATCTCATCATCCACGTTTATTTTCGCCTTACGTATGTAATTCTTGTATTTTCGATTGGCTAAATCAAGCGGCAGAGAAATGAATAATGACTTGATGTGCAAAGTATAGATATGATAACACACGACGCGTCGGATTCAACTACCATCTATCCAGAAACAGAAACCGAAACCGAAACAAGCAGAAAACTACAGTTAAATTAACGCATAGTCTATGTACATTTTAAAATATATAAATGAAATTATATTAAACAGAAAATCAGCAAAACAAATCGAAAAAATAAACAAAAACGAAAAGAAAAGAAAACAAAACAAAAGATAATACATGTAATATTAATGAACTTAGATTTATACCTTAACGATAAAGGCAGCTGGGCGAAGACGATGATGATATACCGAGCATATATGATCATCATCATCAGCGAGTGGTACATTAAACATTGTTAGCGTGTAAATTGTAATTTTATTTACCGAGAATATATATTTACATACACATAGAAACACAGACAAGCGACAAAAATTATAAGACTATAATTTTGTACAATTTTGCAATTTAAGTTTAATCACTAAAAGCTTCAAGCGGGATCGTATCAAAATAATTAGTATCATTATTTTTCTTCTAATCTTTTTTAATATTCATAACTACCATTAATCCGATAAAGTTAAAGAACAGATTAGTCCTCTCCTTCCTAATCCATTGGGTGGAATTGATTTTCCCCACACCCTTTCCAAGCTTTATTCTCTATTCATTTTTTTGTTTGGTTGTTTTTTGTAAGTTCCACAAATTTTGTATTATTTAAAACATTTACAAGCACAAAACATACACGCATATAAAGCACACTAAAAAATAAAAACAGACACAAAATACAGAAGCTGTATGCACACACACATCAAACACACACACACACACATCCTATATAGCAAGCTGCAACAACAAATGAGCAAAGTAAAACATAAATAAGCATAAGTCTAAAAGTAAACGTAATGAGACAAAGGAATAAAATACTGTTATTTTGTAATGTATAAAAAGGATATTTTTAATAACTGTGAAAGCTAAATAAAATTACAAGCGTAACAATTGACGATGAAGCACAAAAACGAAACGAAACAAAACAAAACAAAAAATCAATGAGACGTTTATTTGAAAACCAAGAAAAACATTTTCATAAGAAAAAAACAAAACAAACAAAAAACAAGAAGATAAAAACAAATAAAACAAAATCTTTCATGAACACAATTGTTTTAACTTTGCAAATCGGAAGCTGTCAAATTGTGTCCACTTTTCATAAATGTTTGAAGAAAGACGAAAGACTGTGCCCTCGACCAATTTATTGTTATCTTGGGATGATGATGGATGATTCATTGAGAGCAAGCAGCGCAGAGCACACCATTAAGTATAAGGAGTAATTTCAACGAAAGTCAGCAATGAATGGCCCAACGGCAGGCGGAATCTGTAGCCATAGCTCATTTGTATCTTTAGCTGTAGAAATCAGATCAAGTTCCGTCCCATGACTCCAATTTCAGGGAAGAAACAAGCCTGTTCCCCCGCATATGCGTCACTCGTAAGCCAGAGCTCGTTAATAACAATTGATCCTTTTCTCCTGTCCAGACAATCCGGAAGAAAAAGCCAACCCCCCTTGCGGTACTTGGTTTTCAATTTTTGCTCTTTTGATGACCACTGTTCTCAGTTGAGCTTGTATTCAATAAACAACATGTCTATACATGTTCGATTCAGTTGGGGGGCGATCGCACAGCAGATGGGCGGTAACGATTTTAAATCGTTTCTGATGCCTTGCTGAAAAAACCCTTACCTTGAACTATAAGTCCGCACACACAACAATACCAGATTAAATAATAATATTATTTAAATTTATATTGATAAAACACGCAACAAAGTGCGTGCAACCATGTGAGCCATGTGGTTATTCTGCCAGTTTGGATACTTGTTATTTACGAGCTCTGGTATCGGAAAATTTGGATTTTTTGGGGCGACGAACGCAACGCGGCTGTTCCCGTGAACATTGCATCATTGCATCACTGTAAAACCCAAGATTTCTCTCATATCTAGTCAGTCGTCACTTCCCAGATTACACACAGACTCTGCCAACTACCAACGTTTACCACTTACTTGCACTCAGAACAAAAAATGAAAGATTACAGCAAATCGAACTCGAAACCAACAATCCCTCACATAATACCGAAACCAACAAAAACAGCAACATTTCATAACTTTTTACCTAACTTTCAACTACCAAAATATGAACCAAATCGAAATACAATCCAGGATTAAATGGCGGCTATTATACAGGCGCACTGCATCATCGGGCACACAGCACCACGCCGCACGATGGTCCCCACAGCACAACCAACTTGGGCAGCACAGCCGTCGGCGGTCCGTCAGCCGCTGCAGCAGCCGCCGCTGTTGCCGCTGCACTGGCTCCGCCGCCGCCGCCCAACTCCTCCGTGGCCGCTGCTGCGGCCGCCGTTGCCGCCGCTGCTGCAGCCGCCGCCGCTGGCCTCCTACCATCGCCGAACAACGCTGTGCCTGCGGGGCCGCATTTGTCGCCCCACCACCAAGTCGGTGGTGGAATGCCTCTTGGAATTGTGAGTAGCCAATCGGTAGGTAGCCCATAAAGCTCTGTTGTGTCTTGTGTTTGTGTGTGCGTTTGCCAATGCCAACCTGCCGCCACGAGCGGCAGATACTCTCTGTGGTAAACGTGTGTGTGTTGTGTTGTGTTGTGTTGTGTATGGCTCTCCCAGTTAGTCCGTGTTCGTTGCTGTTATCGTTAGTCATTGGTTGGTTGGTCGTAGTTGAGTGTTGCCTATAGGCTAGGGCTTGCTTATTGAGACCGAGAGTTGGACATGCTTTCCTAATTCTTATCCTTGCCCTCCTTCTGCTTTTTAGCCCCTGAGTGCGCCCGACCCTAATAATCACCTGTCATCGTCGAGCATAAAAGCGGAGGTGAAGGCCGAGTCGGCGGCGGAGGCGCCGTAGGCATCACATGCTTCAGCTGCTGACCCACGAAGCTGGAGCCCAGAGCTGGGGAGTAGAGTGATGATGATGACAACGGGGAGTGGCGCAACGGAATCCAGGACAAGCAACTGGATGGAAGGAACGATTGGAAGCAAGAGTAACATTAAATCCCAGGAGTAGTCGTCATCTATCTGTCAAATGTGTGTGGAGTGTGGATGTGGAGTCCCCAAATCCGTGGCGTGGTTCTTCTTCTGTTCTAATGAAGGATTCCTTGCGCCGCTTGCGCCAGCGCTTGATTTGAATTTTTCCAAAAGTTTCTATGTTTTTAATATTTAAAATACGATACATATTTGCATTACCAGACTTAGGACCTCCCCCATTCAAAACAAACAAAAACGAAAACAACGCAGGAGAAC
Source organism: Drosophila burlai (assembly GCA_008042655.1). Classification (NCBI taxonomy): domain Eukaryota; kingdom Metazoa; phylum Arthropoda; class Insecta; order Diptera; family Drosophilidae; genus Drosophila; species Drosophila burlai. Next base: position 9,367 of record VNJT01004408.1, on the reverse strand, counting down.
AAGGACGATTAAAGAATTAGGTGGATAACAGAGATATTTCCACACACACCAAACTAAGCTCCTCAAGAATTAATTACATCCCTAGACTTTAATTTGTAACTATCTAGAACTTTACGGTTACAATTTAAGATTTTTTATTTCTATTGCAGCAAAAGTGTAAGTAAAAAAGAAGAATATGTTACCTACATATAAGCGCAAAAACAAAAAACGTTTTAAATTTCAAGAAAGAAACCGAAACAAGATTACGTTGGCATACAAACAAATTCAAAAGAAACTCTACTAGAAACAAAACAAATGCAACACACACAAGAGAGGAGTCGTATAGAGCTAAGCTATGTTTAAAGTATATATAATTAAAAAGGAAAAAACAAAAATAAAAGAAACAGCGACAAGACTTGTCTTTTTGTGGGAATATCGACACACAGCACAGAGTTATATTCGAAAGCTGAGCTCGCACGGTTGCAGGTAACCCAAGAACGAGTGACTTAACTTTAGCTTGCCAATGTCTATATTTATAGGTGCAACCTGCACCCTTAGATCCCTGAGTACTGCATTTAAACAGCATTTTCTGAGAACACGGAACAATCAAGAGTAACATAACAACAATGAGCAACCTTGAACAACTGCACAAAAATATGCAAATAATATAGTTCCGAATACAGTCAAGACAATGACCTTGTAATAACAAGATCAGTAACGCCTTACAATTTTTTTTGCCTCGAATTTTTCATGCTGCTCTAGGTTTCCCTGAAATTTTGTTCAAAATTCAGAGAGTGCACTCTAGGGTTGGATGGAAAATGCATATTTCTTGTTCAAATAAAGTCTTTGGTTAAGCGTAATCACAAGCAGCACACATGCGAGATAAGTTGAATGATCCTTTATGAGCTCTGATCGACATTAATACATTTAGTACATTTATTTGAGTCAGTTACAAACAAAGGCTTGTTTGTCGGCTTTTGGTGGTAAGTTACATATATAATCTAAATGCTACACAACACTATTTATGGAATACATACTGCTTATAGTTGCCCTTTTTTTTGTATGCACTTTAAAAGCATGTTTCACGTTTACAACGCTCAGATGTAGTATATATGTATATAGGTAATAAAGTACATGTACATATGTGTGGTTTTGTATGTTTCGGCTTTTGTTTTGTAAAATCCCCCTGCACACCGTCATTACTACTAATAATAAGTATTAGCTCTAATAAATTTATCAAACACTGAAAGGTTCCATCACGTGAGTAGTCCCTTAAGTTTATAAACGGTAATAACATTTTCGTTTTCGTTAAGATTTCTTCTACGGAATGAACAACAGCTATGTATGTATGTATGATTTCGAGTGAATGAAGTTGAATATATATGTATTTGTAGGGGCATTTTGATTGATTCGTTGAGCTTGGAACAAACAACAGCTCAGTACCTTAATTTTATAAAACCTAGTTTCATGTAGTTTTCCTTTCATTTACATTTAAAATGGAAATGTTATTTTCTTAGGGACTTGAGTTAATTAGTCTTTGATTAAATTTATAACTGATGCACTTAAATGATATATTCCAAAGAAATTGTTTGTTGATATTACATAGATCCAATGAATATGTATTTTGAAAATTAAAAACTAGGCTTCTGAAACTGCATGTCTTTTTGTGTTTGGTATGTGGATATATATATGTACATCCGGTTATATTTTTTCGTATATAAACGCGTCTATCAAAACATCATCATTGTACAATAAAATACAACAGAACAAATTCGCTTCATCTGCGTGTGCAGGTCAGAAATAAAAATGAAACATTGAAGCAAACTTAGTGGGAAAAGCAGTCGCCTCACACACTTGGCCCCCGTCCAGTCACATCGTCGTTTACCTAAAAGAAACGCGTGAGCCGGGGTCGCAGAATCCGGAAGGCTCCGTAGCAACCCAAGCCAATGAGGCCGTATTTCAACGTATATGTGCAGATGCGCTGGCCAAGGCTGGCCGGTGGAATCTCAAGTATTGCTGGAATCTTCTTGGGATCGACGGTGCCCCACATTTTGGCAATCCCATTGGCATGCCCGATACCCACGACACCGACAACTCGCACTGGACGGATCTGCTGGGCACCCGGGGCCGCCTGCGGTAGCGCCGCAAGCTGCAGCGAGTGACACAGGAAGATGTCCCGCTCGCGTACAAAAACGTCCGAGAAGGCCGGAAACTCTCCGGCCATCTCCTGCATTAGCTTTTCCAGCAAATCGCTTTGCTTGCACTCCTCCACCTCCTCTATGCTGATGCTGTCGGTGAAGGTCAGGCGCCACACCAGCTTCATGGTCTGCCACGCGGAGAGAGCGCGTAGAGCACGGTATAGGGTTATGCGGATGGGCCGGTCGCCCAGATGTAGAATGCAGCCGGGTAGCTTATGGATTTCCTCGAAAGCACGACGAAACTCACCGCCCGGCGCCATTCCCAGATCCTTGGCGATCTGGGCGCTCATCTGCAGCAGCAGTATAAAAAATATGCCGTTGATGTAGCCATGTGTCTGCAGGATTCCTCGAATCTAAATGGGGGATTAATATTAATTAATATTTTCTATAGGAATGAGTTGCCGTTCCATGTAGTCACCTTGGGTATATTTATGCTTTTGGCCTCTTCTAGCAAAGTTTTTTCGTCGAGTTTCAGGATGTGAATACGGGAGGGACACAGTTCAACCATGACCACATCTGGACGGACATTGCGTATGACCTGGAATAGAAAACCAAGCATTGAAAATACTGTCCCCCTTTGAGGAAGATAAATGAAGAAGCTACTTACATATGAGACGTCATCCTGCGACTCCTCACTAAAGTGTGCCGTGCCCACAAGGTAGACCTTGCTGCCAAATGGCGTGTTTAGCAGCGTCACTGTCGAGGGCAGATTCTCTTCAAACTCCTCAATAGTATCGTAAATTTTGATATCGCGTTTGGTCTGTGGGTGGTCGATTACGGCCGGCACTAGATCCCGCTTTTCGCCATCGCCATCGGCCACCGCCGAAGCCTCTGCGATGGATATGTCCAATTTTTGCTTGCTGGTCTGAAGAAGCGACTCCGTCTTGCGGCGACGTTTATCATTTGTTGAGGAAGAGGAGTCCGATGCAACTGCTTTGCTGGGCGATTTCTTTAAAAGGTTCTTCACGTCACTGCCTCCCTCGACCAGCACCACCTCATTCTCCAGGTCCTCCTTCTTAATGGAATTGTCGTTAATTTCTATAATTGACAGGTTAGGATTATCCGTCTTAAATATTGTCTTGTTGGCCAGCTGTGATTTCGGATCGACTTCCTCCTGTGAGTTCGTATCCACGCTTTCGGATTGAATCAGCAGCATGCTGGCGTTTAGAGCTGGCGTTGGGCTGTTGAAAGCCGCCGGCGACGGCGAAGCGAAGCTCCTGAAGGCATTCGATGTCGATTCGTTTCCAACGTCAGTACTACTGCCTGCCTTGCTTGAAGAAGTGGCTACTTGCAATGGGTTTTGGCTGAGTTCACCCATAAGGCTCTCTGCAAATTGGCAAAAAAAAAGGTAATCGGTAATTGTTAACAAAAATATACAGTATTTGTGTTTGAAATAATGACAGTTTACAACCGATGAAAGCTTTGTTGACACTTAAAAAATATATTTTTTTCTCTTGATTTTGGATAAAAGTATTCTTGGTTTTCAGTTATACTTTTAATATTAATTGAGTTTGGAAATTTCTTGCTCATAGAGGTTTTTCAGCTTTTTTAAGTATTCTCCAGCGGAACCTGTATCCTGAACGTTGCTCATCAAAAATTGTTTAAACATATGAAAGCACTGTTGCTGTATGGCACAGTTATCTATCGGTCGCCTCTTGTCCTGTTTGGCCAGCTGTGTCCCATATTTAAGGATTAGTCCTTGCTTTAGGCTCTTAAGCTTCTCAGTGATGGCAATTTGTAATGAAGGTTTGCGGAGTTGGTAGGCGTGAACGCACGTCTTCTGCACTATTTGGCCCATGTCAATGTCTATGTTCTTGAAATGATTTCTGAAGATCTTATCATCGCCAGAGAAAATCTCAAATATTTGCGACAAAAGCAAGTTGGGAAAAGTCTCAAGAGTTTGGGATTGCAGGGACTGACGTGTTGCAAGGATGAGATTCCGTTTGAAGCTACGGCTGAATGACGCCTTTTGTTGATGCTCGTTGCTCAGCTTGTTCAGCTGCTTTTCCTGGTGATTCACTTGGATTTCTAGAGCAACCATCTTCAGCTTGAGAGCATTAACCTCACGCTCGAGACGTGCTCTCTCCCCTAATAGGTCTTGATAAGCATAGATTTCCCCAGATTCATTGGAGATGTCTTCATCGCTGAATTCCTCTGCAAATTCTTGCTCCTGTGACTCCTCCAGTTCGATGTCAAGGCTGGTGGAGGGCTCCATGGATAAAGAGCTGCTTGTGGTTAGGTTGTACTCCATTTTATTTTTAAATTATCCAGGAGCTTCTCCGATAACTAACTGGGATAGCCGACTAGTGCCTGCTGTGTGGACGAGAGAGTGATGAAGCTTGGCCAACTTACCATTACATGTCCGGTAGGCCAGATTAGACAGCTGGTGATCCAGAGCACTATCGTAGAGAGTGCTGTCTCCTATATAGGAGTTCGTCTTTCCCTCTGGCGTGCCGTTGTTGGACTCGAACGACGTGGAGGCGGATATGTCCATGGTGGTGTCTCTGTTTGAACAGTTGCCAGTAGGAAGAATTGGTTACGTGTGGAAATTCGGTTTCGGGTGATGATGGCGTCGGATGCGGCTGCCACCACGTATGTACATCGGTTGCTGCCTGCTGCGGAGTATGTGTGCGTATGTTGGTGAAGAACTGGGAGGCGCAAAAGTTAAAGAGCGATTATCAGAGACATACCGAGTAGATAATAAGGCGACACTGTCCAGAGAACGTTGTTCTAACTGCAATTTTGTATTGTTTTACTTTTTGCGTACGTGTCGTTTGTTCATTGCCTTGTGAATTTTGGGTTCTCAACTGAGGGGGAATTCCTGGCCGGGTCAGTTTATGTACTAAAGCCTATTAGTAGCTTCGACCTCCAATTCGGAGTTTCTTACCTGAAAATGTGTATTTAATTTTTGTATGTTAGGTGTGCATCAGCGGACAATAATTGACACAGATTCGCTGCTTGAAGGATGGGCTTGGTAACGACGAATAGTTGCTTGGAGCTCTTGTGCGTGTGCCTTTAATTGTAATAAAAACCCAAAAAACTAAAGAAATTAAATTGTGACTGTGGCAAATTGTCGTTATCTTGTTCTTCCAACTAGAGCTGTAGAAATCAAAGCATCGATGACACTATCGATAAAATCAAAGAGTTGTGCCAATCAAACTCGATTCGATAAGACAGTATTTTTTTTTAGTGTGAAGAGATTTATTACAATACACAAATTTCGTAAGATTAATCAAGAATACCTATTGAGGTGTTTAAATTTATATTTATGTGTAAGAATTAACGAAATTGATCTTGCACATATAAATAGTTTCACTCGGCTGAATGCAGTATTATTTCTTTTCTGCTTCTATTGCACTATAGTGGAAACTAGTGGGAAATAGTGGAAACGCATCATCAACCATATAAACTATTGTCAATAAAAATACCATACGTTAGATAATATCGATATATCGATTGTGGATTAGACCACCTCTACTTATTTTGTTTTGTTTCTCGTCAGGTTTTTAAACACAAATATCAGGCATGGCCGATGATCCCGAGGAACCTAGCAAGGTAGGCATAACATAGACCGATGGGCGAATATCCCTGGAAGGACCAGTTTAAAGAAATATCTCGTGCTTACTTGACCTTTACAGAGCTTCTTTATCTTTGGCCGTGATGTGTCGCAAATTCCGTGCTTTCGTAACAGTTTTCTCTATGGAATCAGCGGTGGAATCGGCATCGGCGTGCTGACCTTCCTGGGCACCTCCCGTACCCACCTGTCAACCCACGTTGGCTTTGGGTCTTTCTTCTGCGGCACAGTCGTATACTGGATGGCCTGCAGGTATGTGGATTAGGAGAAGGTCTTGATCTGTGCTCATTAACTTTATCCTACAGGTATCAGTGGTCGGCAAGGAGGTTCGAGCAGACGCAGTTGCGGGAGGCTATGCGCCGCCAAGCACAATACGAGGGCACAGAGGTCGAACGGGATTTAGATCTTAAGTCTGCGTAGCATAAGTTCCTCACATGTGAATGCTAATTGATTTCTCTGTACGTACTCTAGGATTCAAGCATTCAATCCACAATTGTAAAAACCGTTTTGTTACCAAACAGCTTTATAATAGATTGTAAGTGAAATCTTACCTTAAAGTTAATCTTCGAGCCTATTTTATTCTGGAATTGTGTGAATACGCGAGTGGAATAAGGAAAGGTTAAAATAGAGAACACACATTATATATTAATATGGAAGCTATGGGATATCACACCGGGTTTCAATAGTTTAATATGCGCATTTTCATCCCCTTTCCGTTTATTAACTTTTTAGCCAAAAGTTTTACATATTACTATTATTAAAGTAGTAAGGCAAAGTAAGGTAAGTAAGAGAGAACAAGGAAATTGAAAAGCAAACCAAATGGGCTTGCAATTATTGATTATTATGGTTTATAATATTTATCCACATACACTTTCCTATTGTTTTTAAAACCTATTCCTGACTTTTGAGCTGTCAAGTTAAAGATTTTTATTAATAATAATCAAAGAACTACATTTATTCTATATTACTATATATCGTAGACTATGTTATCCACTATATTTTAATACAACTGCTAAATTACCTAACGTAGGACATGTTTTCAATAATCTTATTAAAGGACGTTCTAGCCTGATCGGATGGCGTTGCTTTAGTTCTTACATTGATTTATTCTGGCTAAACAAGTTTTAGTAAAGATCCATGGAACTCATACAAAATGCATGTGTTTCTTCTGGAAAAACACGGCCCGATACAATATGTTTTCAAAATAAATATATAATCCAAGTACATGTGTTAGGGAAACGAGATAAGAATGGAGGCGGTAAATCCGTAGGTACTCAGAGATTGGCACATGTGTTCGAGATTTTGAAAAGAATACCAGAGAAGGAGATCCTTCTGTCTGTTCAGCGGAGCAGCCAGTGAGGGGTCTTATCTCAAAGTAAGTGCCTTAGTCCATTGCTCCGACGCTGGCACGCTCATTTCGTATTCGTTAACGGCTCGAAGCGGTTGTGTATTTCGGCGGGCGCACTGACTGTCTCGGGACAAATTAGAAAACTTGTTTTTGTATTACATTTATAAGACACTCCCATACTTACATATACATGTTAGCGACCCGTAATTGCAGGCCCGTACATTTTTATAGTCATTGAAACCGACGCGATTACGACAATGTCTACCAATAAAGCAACTTCAGTGTTGGTGTTTTTTGTGAATGGAAAAAAGGTACTGAAAGATACTTAGATAAGTTGCGTGTTTTAGTATCTTAAGAATTTCGGTTAAGTAAAGAACCCTATCGATTTTATGAAGTTGTATGGTTTTAATTGAATAATTGAAGGGGACAGCCTATTTTTGCTCAATTGAATGTGTGTCGATTTCGCAGCCCACTTTATTTTTATTTATTGAGGAGCGCTGATAACAATTGACCCCATAGAAGTGGAGGAGCGCTGTTTGCTTGTGGGCCCTTATCATCTTATCAACACATCAAGCCGCTTTACAATGCATTGGGAGCAGTTTCGCAGGGAGCTCAGTGGCTTTTTCGTATTTCTGCCAGATGATAATCAGGCACATTCCAAAAATACTATCTGACTTTACAATGTTTACATTGCGACGCGCCTAAGTCCATAGTTAGCTACTAGTACTATCTAGATAATACCTAACGCATGTGGCAACTGGTGCGCACGGCAGCAATTAAAGTTCTTAATTTAACACCCCATAGGTGTAGTCATAATAAATAACCGACTGTTTGTTGAGCCTATATAGGCACTTTTTTTTATTGGAACAGGGCTGGGCTGAGACACATGTAGTTAGTCAAGTGTTGTAATTCGAAGCTGATATTACGGCTTTGAACATTAACCACCTGTAAATGGAATGGAGTGACTGTTTTATAATACAACTAAATAATGCTTGTGCAATACAACTTGTTCTTATTTTGCGCCTAATTGTTTTGGAAGTATTTACGAATTCTTTTATAGTAGGAGTACTGTAAAGATACTATAAATAAAATTATCATCATTTTTATATGAAAAAAGGAATGTTGATCGAATGAAATTAGTATTCTATTCTTATGGCAAGACAACATATCAGGTGAATCGTTCTAAATAGTCCATAGTTAGCTACTAGTACTATCTAGATAATACCTAACGCATGTGGCAACTGGTGCGCACGGCAGCAATTAAAGTTCTTAATTAACACCTCATAAGTGTAGTCATAATAAATAACCGGCTGTTTGTTGAGCCAGTATTTTGATTTTGCTATATAGAGCACTTTTTATATTGGAACAGGGCTGGGCAGATACACATGTAGTTAGTCAAGTGTTGTAATTCGAAGCTGATATTACGGCTGCAAATGGAATGGAGTGACTGTTTTATAATACAACTAAATAATGCTTGTGCAATACAACTTGTTCTTATTTTGCGCCTAATTGTTTTGGAAGTATTTACGAATTCTTTTATAGTAGGAGTACTGTAAAGATACTATAAATAAAATTATCATCATTTTTATATGAAAAAAGGAATTAATTTAGTTTATATAAATTTTAGTGTTGATCGCATGAAATTAGTATTCTATTCTTATTGCAAGACAACATATCATCGTGAATCGTTCTAAATATAGAAAATAGATGTACATATTTGTACATATATGTATCTGGGCCTCCTATTCTCTTTGTTTTTAAGAGACAACTCTTACATGACACTTTTCAATACTTAAATAATTAATATCATTACTACTTAAAGAGTATCGAGATCATCATCAATATTACTTTCTGTCAGTTACAGCACTTAAGAGATAATTTTAAAGACCGAGTCACCTTTCTTCCTTTTATCAGGTGATCGAACCTAGCCCGGATCCGGAATGCACTCTGCTCACCTACCTTCGCGACAAGCTGCGGTTGTGCGGCACCAAGCTGGGATGTGCAGAGGGCGGGTGCGGCGCCTGTACTGTAATGGTGTCACGCCTGGAGCGTTCTGACAACAAGATCCGACACCTGGCGGTCAATGCCTGCCTCACGCCAGTGTGCGCAATGCACGGCTGCTCAGTGACGACGGTGGAGGGCATTGGAAGCACCAAGACTCGTCTTCATCCAGTCCAAGAGCGCCTGGCCAAGGCCCACGGTTCCCAGTGTGGTTTCTGCACTCCAGGAATAGTGATGTCCATGTACGCTCTGCTGCGCAATGCAGAG
>VNJT01004398.1:0-12845 GCA_008042655.1 Drosophila burlai | reverse complement strand
CCGCTGCCCGCTTCGCTCCGCACCTTGAAAAGTGCATGGGCATGGGCCGCATTTCGTCTCGGATTGCCTCCCGTCGCCTGGCCACCAAGGAGGGTGCCACCACAGCCCACCTCCACTCAGGGGGAAATGCCGGTGGTACCGACGACGAGGACGATGTAGACTGGTCGTCGGACAAGCGCAAAAAGAAGTCCACGCAGAACTCGCGAAACAATGGCTCTAAGAAGAACAATGGCAAAACCTTCTAGTATTTATGCATTATACTCCAAAAGGACGATCGGACATAAAAACAAAGACTTTAATAAAAAAAAAAAGGTATTTCCAGGTATCAAAACTAAACTTAAAATCACAAAATTAAACAGTTCTTTAAGTGGGATCGTCCTTGCGAACTGATTGCCAAAATTGACTGACTACTCACTTTATCTCTGGATGTATGTTCTTTTTAAAGTTCAACTTTATCAACTAGGGACGATCTATCGTGTCGTGGGAGGATATGCAGTCTTAGTTGTGGACTTCACACTCATTGAAGTCGAGTGCCGCTTGAAGGAATATCGAGTCTATGCCACGAAGCGACAGCCTTATTATTTTAAACCTTCACTGCCCCTAGCTCTTACTCTTGGAAACGGTGGGTCTAAGCAATCTAGAAGATTAATAATATTAGCAAAAAAAACACTGAAATGCAACCTGTTCTCATGGCCGGCGCTTGCAAGAGCTGTACGTATGTACATACATATGTAAAGAGAGAGCGGGGTATTTTATTTATATTTTAATTTAAGATAGGACATTAATTAAGTTATTTTACCGCTTGAAAGTAAAAATCGTAGGCACCTATCTTCTCCGAAATTGGTATAACAACCTGCGTGTAAAGAAACCCTTATATAAAAACACATTTAACTATTAACGCATGTTTTTGGAAAAGCTGAAACTTTCTAAACTTTTTGCCAGAACGCTAGCCTTTTAACTGTCATTCAGACTTTGAACGAACGTTCGTTCGTTTTTGTCATTCCACGCCTTAGACTCAAGCTAACAGCATTCAAAATTATATTTTTTGTATTCTGGCTCCCAATAAGCTACTTTTGTTTGTCGCCTCTTTTACGTAGTCCGAATCAAAGTAATTCAAAATGCATTTGATGGCCGCTTTCACAAACTTGCTGCTCATTGCGGCCTGCGTGTATGCATTGATTGTCCTGGCACCCGCAGAGAATCTGTACGGCTATTTGGCGGCATCATTCAGCCTGGTCCACGGACTGCTGGGCCTAGTGCGAGCATTTTACGATGAGACGGAGGAAAGCGGGCGTGCATTTATATTCTCGGCCAGCATTCTGGAAGTGATCCCCCTGCCGCTGGCCAATATCGAGTTCTACCTAACATCCGATCTATCCGCGGTGGCGATGGTGCATGCACTGTCGCTGATACCACTCTTTTACGACATGCTGGGGAAGCTGGGCGATGAATGGGACAGCACCACGGAGACTCTAAAGGACTTGGCTCTGCTTGGGAATATTGCTTCCACCTCGTATCTCGGCTTCCAGGATGATATCCCAATTTATTATGCCGTGGCGGGCCTGGCTTTTATCGCCAGATACGGTGCAGCTTTGTTCGATTACGTATTAGATTGTTCGGGCGTGCATGTGGCTACATTGGGAAATGCTGGAATAGTGGCTGTGATGGCCTACACTCTTGCTAACTAATTGCAACAATAAAATATAAGAGTTTTTATACAAACGAGCGAGCAGTTTCTACTATATATAAGGATAGAATTCGGACAGCTCAGATCTGGCTGGCCATCCCATATCTATTAGGAAATTAGACAATGAAACCCAAAAATTATAAATTTGTATTATTCGTGTTTAAAAAAGACAGAGAAACGTGGACATCTAAATTCCCACTCAGAGCTTTATTGCGATAAGATGAACACGCTCGATTATCAGTTGGCGTAGACACGAATGGAGTCTATTCTCAGGGAGGGCTGCTTCCAAGTAGGAAGCCACTGCTCCTGGCTCTGATAGAACTGGAGCTTCGCCTGGGGATGGTAGTTCATCCAAGGCTTCTCATAAGTGGCCGTCCGCAGATTGTCCACAAAGTCGCCAAAGCCGCCAACGGAAAGGCCCAAGCTGATGTAAAACTGTGGAGTATTTTGAATTAATAAGGATAAGAATACACGGGACACCCGTTAGGCATACCATCCTATCAAAAGGGGCCATCGTAGCCCCCTGTTTCCATCTGGGATTAAGGTCCAGTTCCGCAAAGCCACTCAGCATCTCCCCGTAAACCTGGCCATCCACCGAGAACAGCAGCCTGCTGCTGCTCCAGTCCAAACTGTAGGTGTGAAAGTCTTCGCCAAAGTGGGAGTTTCTTCGCTGGCTCACCCACATATCCTCCCGTTGACGGGCATCGGTGGAGATCACGGGTCCAGCGTATACGGTTCTTCCATCCACGAGCTTGCCGTGCGGCATCCTCAGCTTGGTGTTACCCCTGGCCATGGCCACCGTCAGCTGTCCGGACTCGTATCCCGTCTGGCCATACCACTCAGTAAGTGGTTCCAGCAGCAGGAGCGGTACTATCCAATCGCCCTTCGGCAGCCGAGCGCGTATCTCGATCCGTCCGTATTGGAAGGCAAAGGTTTCCTTGGTGCTAACACGCGGGGTCACTACAGGTGGCATTATTCCCTTGGGTCCACTCCTAGTCGTGTGCAGCACACACTCCTTGTGTCGGTCGTGGGTGGCCGTACATCTCTCCGCCAGATCGAGCCTGGCATTGTTTATGGAGAGGTCCGGACGATAGCTGGACCAAAGCAGCGGTTCCAGGACCAGGTGACCGTCTTCAGCCTTGGCCTTGCCATCGTATAGCACAAACTCTGCATCCTTGGTATCCAAAGGCAGACGAACTTCGTGGAGCCAAAGAGACTCGTTGAGCTGATCGAAGGTCTCCTCGAACAGGAGTTGCCCCTTGCAGATGGGAACTCCGATTGGTGGAGAAACCGTCGATAAGGAAGGCTCACACACCGAGGGAGATGTGGGTTCCGAGGCTGTATCCTCAGTGTAAAGTCGGTTGTCGTCCGTAAGGTCCTCATCGCTCGAACAGCCCTTGGGTAGGTAATCTCCTCCCAGGCTGCAGACCTTCAGGGGTTGAACCAAATCCTGGTACAAAGCTTTTTCGTGCTGAACACTCGTCCAGAGATACAGAACGTCCTGGGCTCTCAGGGCACCGGAATTGAAGTCATTAGACCAGGTGCCATTCTGGGGTTCGGTAAGTCTCACATTGAACTGTCCCTGGTTGAACGACGTAAAGTTTCGGTTGCGATTCACATTAAAAGCCACCACCTTGACGCCCACTTCGTCTAAAGGCACACAAAAACAAAAGTAAAAGAAGCGGAGATTATTTATTAGAACTACTACAATTTCTTCAAATCAAAGGAAACCTATCACAAGCACAATCAATAATGTTTTGATAGGGAACATAGAATAAACACCTATGTATATATGCATCAATTAAAAGAAGAGAAAGAAGCTAAGGCTAGAGAACTGGAGAGCAATTCTACAGCTTACCTGGAATGGAGACGCGAAAACTATTCTCCAGCAGCTTCACCGTGGGAGGGGGTATCTTATACCCCAGGCTGAGCCCAAAACTGATCACGAGAAGTATTCCAATGTTAAATCCTGGCATTCTGAATCCTCGATTTCCGCACTTTTTTCTCCGCACATCCGAAGCCTCTGACTCAGGCTCTGCTGTGTCTCTATCTCAGTGGCAACCGGTTTCTGCCGTCGCTTCGCTGCTGGGCGATTATTATTATTTGTTTATTTTAAGTTTGGCCCCGGCAATCGCGGTTTGGCTTGTGCAAATCCCTGTTCATATCAGCTCCCGCTGCGACCTGGCCTCTCTGAGAACTAAACATTTTATAATCATCGAAAACGGCTTGGAATCGTAGTTCTAGCGGCTCTGGTTCTCCTCTCGGCGCTTAGCATTCGGCAATAAAAGCTTTGCACAGCTGATGCGATAATGGATGCTCGGTTTACACTTGGAAAAATCTATAACAATTAATAAGTAGTTTATGCTCATTTTAAAACAAGTCTTTTAATAGAATATTAATATTTTATGGGAAATAATATGTTACAGTGATCCGAGAAAGTCACTTTCCTGGGAGGAAGGAACTTTGCTCACTGATCGATTTCAAAAGTTTCACTATAGGAACTAAGTTTAGAAGGAAATTAAGTATTTGTGGAAAATATCTCTTGAAGCTTTGAAACATTTAATTCGAATGAATAACGAATAAAGAGTAAAGCACTAACCTACACCAATAGTATATATTATAAAAAATATAAACAGTCGATTAATTAAGTTCAATGCTCGCCTAGGAGTTCGTTTTTTCATGTGCCTAATTGAATTTACGATTGAGTAAAGCTTTAACCGCGCGCTTAGCCTTTAAGATCAAGATTTCCAATCTGATGCAGTAGTCGCGGCTCAGAGCTTCTCAGAATAGCACTAGCATCTAATTAGTACACAGATTAAGAGTAATTACAACTGCGTCATGCGCTGGAAAATCCTAACCTGCTTATTGTTCATCATCTCAAATTATGCAGTTTCGGGCTTCAAAATACCCAGCATTGAGTTTGAAATGCTCAATGAAATGGGGTTCGAGGTGTCCATACCAGGTAGGATGTATAATTATTTATTTATCAAGTTTTAATTATTAATTAAATATTAATTTATTGTATGCTTTGGCTTCAGATGAACCTGGCATACAACGAGTATTCTACATGCTTCAAATAGACGAAAGCTGTCCGCCCTTAATGGATTATATTACGGAATCGGTGAACGGAAGTTGGGTTTCCAAACAGAAGATGAGTCTTCAAAACAACGACAAGCTTCAGATATCTGTGCTGGTGCAGTACAACGAGGAGATATTCGAGAAGAGCGAGACCAGGGTGATTATTAACAAGCGCCTGCTGACCACCAGAAACACCAGCTCGCGGAACATTGACTTCCCCTCGGGAGAGGGCGAGTGTGAGGCTTTTCTGGCCCCGCAGCAGCAGGCCAAGCGATGCAAGCCCGCCCAAACCATAGTCAACAGTGGCCGGCACACCTGCCAGGGTGAACTGATTTTCGAGGACAACTTTACGGAGGCACAGCTAAATAAGACCACATGGAAGCACGACATCCGGCAGCGCATGTACCACGTGGAGGAGGAACTAGTTGCCTTCGACGACTCCCCTCGGAATTCCTTTGTAAAGGAAGGCAATCTCCATATCGTTCCCACTGTTGCCAGTGAGGTGAAGGAAGGCAGCTTCAAGCTGGGAGACCGGTGCACAGCGGTCGAAAATCCGGATCAGGAGTGTAACATCGCCCAGAACACCTTTTACACGATCAAGCCTCCCGTTTTCTCCGCCCAAATCCACACCAGGAACTCGTTTAGCTTCAAGTTCGGAAAGATCATTGTGCGGGCCAAGTTGCCAAAGGGTGACTGGCTTTTTCCCTGTAAGTAGCAAACAAAAATAAATGATTGTCCCTAATTTTGTAATTTAATAAAAGATCTGATGCTCCAGCCCGTTTCCACCTATGCGGAATCTCACTATGCCAAGCAGTTGCGTAAGTTTAAATATTCAGAAAATTCAATTTGATTTTTAATTGATTATTTTTTCAGGCATTGCCTACGCCCGCGGTAACGCTAATTTGCGCACTAAGCAGGGTGAAGACATATCCGGTAATCATCTCTATGGCGGCATGGTGGTCTGGCATCACGGCAGAGCTGTTCAGTTCCTTAAAGATCAAGTTAGTAAGGCCCACTACGGCGATGATTTCCACAACTACACCATGATCTGGCAGAGGGATAAAATAACGTTTATGGTGGACGAGGACATCTACGGAGAGCTGTACGATGGCTTGCCCTACTTCAATGAAAAATGTTTTATCATTTTTGGTGTTACTGTTGGAGGATTCCTTAATTTCGATGACAGTGTACTGGACAAGGATGTAAAGCCATACAAGAACAGAGAGCCTCGAGCGGCGCTCTCGTTTTGGAAACAACGGGAAGCCTGGCAGCCCACATGGGGCAGGCAAAGCGCCATGATTATTGATTATGTAAGGGTGTATGCTGAGTAGTTCCACCTTATAGAACAATTATTTACTGCTGAAGGTAATTGTAAATAAATCTCGGTTTATGGTTTTATAAAAGTGAATTTTGGGCGACAAACGGACATGGCTAGATAGATTTTACTGTACAATTCAATACATTTCAAAACCAAGCAACCTGGAATATATTGTAAGTTAATATTGGTATTCATTGTTCGGTCATATCTCTTGATATAATTCAGCTCAGCACATTTGTTTGTTACTTATTCTTGTTTTGTTCGTACATCTGAGAACCATTCCTTCTTTAAGGTAAGTTTAAATATTTTTAAAGCAAAGCTCAAACGTTTCATTGCCAGGTGTGTTTTGTAGCATATGGGTATTGACGCTATCAACTAACCCTAATTCATATTGGATCAGAGGTATATTTCACGTTATCTACTAAATTATATTTGTTGTATATACATTTGTATACATTTTTATAAATGTAACGGAAATTAAAGTAACGGATTTCATTTTTGCGCGGTGCGGAAATCGGCGAGCACGAAATTTTTATCGACGATTCTAAAGTTACCGATAGCTTTCATATAACTTTTTCAAAGTAAACTATCGATAAATACATAGCGATAGTTCAGGCACCTTTGCGTATTTTTATACCAGAAATCCGTGTGACCAACCGTCACATTGTCGCATTTTCGCAAACGTTATCGAAGGCGAAAAAGGGATTTGCGGCGTTTTTGAAGAAGGTAACTCGACACAATTTTGCAAATTTTTTTCCTGAGCGGAGCAGACAAGCGAACTGGACTGGGAAAACAGCAACCGTTTGAACATCATTCCCCATTTCGAGCTAAATCGTAGTTGAGCAACCAGGAAAATAACACAGCGGCAAACCATGCCTTCGGCTGCAACCACCACAATCACCACCACCACCGCCAGCAACAACAACAATAGCAAGGAAAAACGCGCCTCGGTCAGCTCGATTGGTGGGGGCAGCGGTGGCGGCGGCATTGTCTCTGCTTCTGCTGGCGATGGAGCCATCATTAATGGCCAGCATGCCGGCAGCCGCGGCAATTTGGCCGCCGGATCCGCCCAGCCGGCAGCGGATGGCAGTCAGTCGGATCTCGCCAACAACAATGCAAGCAACGGAAGCACGAAGGCGCTAAAGTCGGCCGCTGCTGCCGCTACCTCTGCCGGCGTCGCCGTGACCGCGGAGCCGTACAATCCGCTGAAGCAGATGCTGGTCACCATTGAGCACAAAATCCGGAACCTGGAGAAGCGCAAGGTGAGTACGAGGGGTCTTAGTGGTGGCACCTGCACGGGGCAGAGGGACAA
Organism: Drosophila burlai; assembly: GCA_008042655.1. NCBI lineage: Eukaryota > Metazoa > Arthropoda > Insecta > Diptera > Drosophilidae > Drosophila > Drosophila burlai. Next base: position 5,450 of record VNJT01004398.1, on the reverse strand, counting down.
AGGATCGGCAGCATGGCCCACCATTTTTATTTTCATTCTCTCGGTGTTGCTTTGTTTCGTTTTGCGCGCTCCCCGCACACCTCCCGTTTCTCGTGCTTTCTCGGGGCGACGCCATGTTTTCTGCAGCGCACAGCGTTGCCAGATCGAGCGCAGCGGCCGGCATGTCAAAAGAACAAGTCACGCAAAATTGAATTCCCTTGCTGTTTTGTTGGTTTTAATACATTAAAAACGTCTAAAGCAGGTGCCAATGGCATTAAAGCAGGTTGAGAAACTTTTCTTATTGAAAGTTCTTGGCAAGAATTCAACACATTTAACAGCTGTGCGTGTAATACATCTGGCAACGCCGATGTCAGTGCGGGATGAAAATAATTTAGCAAATTTTGTTTTTATAGAAATTAAAAACGCTTTCTTTGCCGCAATATTCTGTATTTTGAGGCAAAGTACCTATGTGTATGTCTTTTGTAATGAGTTTTAAAATTGCGAAATCTTCATGTATGCTAAATATGTTGTTTTTATATTTAAATTATTTCTAATTTTTTGTTTCTCTTTTTTATGAACAGACAAAATTGGAGTCATACCGCGCCATCCAGAGCGGCGGCAAGGAATTGAGCGGCGACCAGGCCTCGGCAGTGGCCAAGTACGATGCAGTTCTGGCCAATCTTGAGTTTGCCCGCGAGTTGGCCAAGCAGATGCAACAACAGTCCAAGGAGGCCGAAAAGGAGCAGAAAAAGCAGGCTCGCAAGGTAAGCCAGTGGCTGATGACCCACATTTAAGACATACAAACAATTTCTTGTGCTTGGCTTAAAGGACAACCAGGCTAAGACGCTGGCTGAGACGGCCAAGATCCGCGAGGTTCTGATCATTCAGAATGTGCTTAACTGCTTCAACGATGAACAAGTTCGCAACGATTTTCTGGCCGGCGAGAATGGAGCGAAAAAGCTGGAGAGCAGTGAATTGGACGTTCTGGAGAAATTGTAAGTTTACTTTATAGTTATTAAAGAGGTCTTAGAGGCCATATTTCACGGTTCTAGTTACTTAAAAGGCTCCGCTGCTACGAGCTCTTCAGACACGCCAAATTATATTTTTCACAGTTTTAACGGCGTTACTAATATGTAGAATTTATAACAGCTAAAAAGTAAAAACTATTAATATTTGGAAACGGTACAAAATGGTGTCTTCTGAATATTTCTAACGAAATAGTTAAGACATAGTCGTTGAAGTGCCAAAATCTAACCTATTAAATGTGAAAAACATCAATGAGTCTTTCAGGAATCGTTTATTACAAGATAAAAATATAAATAGGAAACTAACTTATAGAAGCATTTTTTCGTTTCGAATGTCTTTTCTAATCTTATTTGTTTGTTTCCAGCTGCCTGGAAACTCAAACTCGTCGTCCTGAGACCGCTGACGATGTCAGCTTCATTGCCACTGCCCAGAAGTCGGCCGAACTTTTTGCGTCGACCATTAATGCCAGACCCAAGACCTTCGGCGATATTACGTTCGAGAAGTTGCGCAGTCTGTTCCAGCAGATCCAGGACAGCGGCTACTTGGACAAGTACTATCAGGTCGAGAATGCGGTGGCCAATAGCACGGACAGTGGCACTGGAAGCGGCGAAGGCGATGGCGGCGTCGACTTGCTGAACGATGGCTCTGGCGGCGATTTGGATACTGAGCTGCCATCGGAGCCATCGGCTCGCAATTCTCTAGAGGAAGGTCTCGACAAATTGCATCTTGGAGGGCCACCGGAATTAGAGCAGCATCATCCACCACAGCATCAGCAGCAGCCAGAGCGTCCGGGAGGCCATCTTCTGTTGGAGCAGCAACAGCAGCACCAGCGTGCTCCTCTTCTTGAGCAACAGCAGACCTTGGTGGTGCAGCAGCAGCAGCAGCAACAACAGCAACAGCTGCCTCAGGTTTACCAAGCTGCACCTCCAGCTGGGGGAACCACCACCCCCGTGCATGTTCTGTATGCACCAGCACCGCCTCCACAGCAACAACAACAGCAGCCGCCGCCGCCGCACCCTCACCAGCTGCTGAGCAGCCCCGTGAATCTCCAGGCTTTGCAGTCGGGAGGTGCTGGAGCAGCGCCTCCACAGCCGCCCCAACAGCAGCAGCAGCAGGCACACCCGCCTCCGCCTCACTTTGCTCCAAGTGTGCGGACCGTGGAACAGAACTACTTCAAACCGGCGCCGCCACATCCACAGGCCCCAGGACTGCAGGCGCCAGCACAAACACCACAGCAGCAGCAACAGCAATTCATGCAACAGCTGCGTCCCTTGGCGGAGGTATTGGGCGGTACAGGAAGCTTCCTTTTTCTGCAGGACAGTGAACTGGATAATCCTGAAGGTCTAGCACCCCCGCCGCCTCCCAACAATCAGGGATTGGTGTTTGATACCCAGCAGCAGAACCATGTCGATGAACCACCGCAAGCCATACAAACGCTGACCTTCACCAATCAGTCGTTTCCCTCGCAGCAGCAGCAACAGCCGAAGCCCCAGCAGCAGGCTCCTCCACCTCAGCAGCAGCAGCAGCAGCAACTCTTCTCCCCGGTCCTGATCCACGAGCAGCGCCAGCAACAGCAGCAGCCCCCAACCATGCTGATTATGCCACGTTTACCGACCCAGCAGCCCCCTCCTCAGGGAATTGGCATGCAGCCGGGAGATGTGACCTCAGTCTTTCCATATGACGGCCCAGTGGTTACCTACGACCAGCGCATCCAGCAGCAGCTGAAGCAACAGCAACAACAGCAAATTCAGCAGCAGCAGCAGCAGCAGCTGGATGAACCGTCGCCTGGGAATGCCGCTCCCAATGCTGGTGGAACTGGCAACGATGTGGTGTTGGAGAACAATGAATGGCGCAACAGTGACACGAACACCGCTGCCACTGTTGCACTCACCAATGTCCTCAAGGGAGGAGAGCCGACGCCACCGGCACCGCCCACCAAGTGGAGCTCTGAGATGAATGCCATGAGCAGCGCAGCATCAAACGGCAGCAGCAGCAACACCAGCCACAAGCAGGAGTGGGCCGCGCCCAGGGACAACAGTGCCGGCGGTGGTGGAAACGGAGGAGGAGGAGGTTATGCGGACAACGAGGGAGGAAACAACCATTGGAACTCGCAGGGCGATGGCCGTCGTAACTCTGGAAATTACCAGCGTCGCAGCGGTGGGGACCGCGATCGTGATCAGGGCACTCGCGGCGATGATCGGCGCAATGGCGGCGTTGACAGAGGAAACTATCGTTCGCGTCAATACGGTAACTCCAACCAGAACGGACGCAATTCCGGTGGTGGCGGCGGCGTCTACTTCCGGAACAATGATACCGGCAATGGAGGCGGCGGTGGAAACAACTACTACCAGAACGGTGGAGGCGGCGGGGGCAATGGGCCCTACAATAAGGAGTCCCGCTACGAGTCCTCCGGCGGAAGCTATCGGGGCCAGCGTGGCGTCAACCAGCAACGGAATGGCAACGGCTCCTACGGTGGTGGCAGACCCATGGGTGACCGTGGTGGGCGCGGAGGAGCGGGCAACCAGGGCGGTGGCTACATAAGCCGCCAAAACCAATCCCAGCGCATGCCCCTCGGACTGGAGAATAAAAACTGAGCAGAAAACAATACGTATTAACAGAAAAAAGAAAAACAAAACAACAAGCAACATCAACATCATTCAAAATCCATACACAAAAACACAACCGAAACCAATCATCAACATACAAAAAACAAACTATGGCCACGTAGACGTACAATTATTGTTACGTTGAAAAGGGAAAGAAACTCTCAACCAGAATATTTATGGGATTCTACAATAAAATAATACGAATCCCGTGGAAAGCAAAGGGAAAGCAAAAGAAACGGAAGGAGCGGATGAAAACCAATTTGCACGTATTTTTTAATACAACTTACAAATATATTTCCCTTAATTATGGTTTATTTAAATAATGTATTAATAATAAAACAAAATAGTTGTTAGAAACACACACACACAAGGACTACAACAAGATACACATATACAGGAAGGCAAGCGCTCGCTCTACGGGTTTCTAAAACTCCCAAAAAAACAAATAACCGAATGCAAGAACGAAAAAAATGAGCAAAAAGTACATAACTCCTCCTCGCCCGACTTCACTCTTTAACTTATCCACGTTTTTAGCTGCATTGAAGCTGAGAAGCGATAATTACAAGATGTGTCGAGAGAAACGAGAAACATAAAAAGTATTTATACGTCTTAGCAATTAAAATAAACGATTCTAAAAACAAATATAAAATAATTACTATTACCTATATATATAAACGATGGATAAATATATATATATATATTTATATATAGTTTGTGCTCCGCACTGTCATGCTCTATCCAATATACTTCAACACCTTTTTGTTTTTTTCTGCCAAACTTGTACACGAAACACAAACCGAAAAAAAAGAATATACAAACACAAACAAAACACGAAACAGTGGGTGTGAGTGCAAGTGCATTATAAATGAAATGAAAACTATGTATTTGCAGGTACATACAACATTAAACAAAATGATAAAAGAGCCGAGCGTTTCATTTAAAAGTAAATAAACTAGTTTGAATAGTTTTCCAGGGCAAATTCACCGCACAGAAGGCAACAGCCGAACTTGAGTTCTTGAGTTCAAATCAATATTTCCACTCAATGCCAATATTTACACTCAATATTCTCACTCATCGCTCAGAACAGCGCCGCAGCTTCTCCTCGCTCCTTTGCTCTCTGTTCTCAAAGATCAAAAATGTTGTTGTTGTAACAAAGTACAAATTTTGTTGTTGTACAACTATTTTGTTGTTGTTGTAGGCAAAAGCATGGCTTCAACTTGCCAATTTTCAGTACAAAATCGGTCATTTCTGGATTTCATGTACCAGGCTATATTGCAGTTTGGGGCAAAATTAAGATTGGTGCAAACGTTGCAGTCTCAATACAATTAGTCCTCTTTCTCGGGTTCCTTTTGACTTCCTCCCACAGCACCGGCGTCGCAAAGGAACCAAAGGCCGGACAATATAAGTGATATACCAAGGCCGGATACTGCCGTTAATGGCTCCCTATATACCAGTGCACCTAAAACAAACTATTGTTGAAGTATAATTAATAATAATCTACAGCAGCAGAGGAGCACAGCACCCACCGATAAGACATAATTGGAGGCGGCGGTTAGGACAACGCAAGTCAATGTTTGTTCAGTCATTTGCAGGGCTTTTAGGAAACAGCGCAAATTGCTAACATTGCAAAGCAGCATTAAAACCAAGGGTACGGCACGCATCAATATAGTTTCTGAAAATTAATCAAGTTAACTATTATTTAGTTAACTAACAGAACGAACTTACCCAAGTACGAGGATTGGGAAACATATAGCAGTTTCTGGGCGCTGAGGTGGCTTGGTAACTTTCCAAAGAAGCTGCCACCGGCAGCAAAAGCTCCTGCCACCAAACTATAACGAT
>VNJT01004397.1:0-20892 GCA_008042655.1 Drosophila burlai | reverse complement strand
TGCATGTCTCTTGTTTGTTTATATTTATTCCGAAAGGCTTAAGAGCGCTTCATGTCCATGCAAAAGTGGAATTATCCCGAATCCGACTGTCGCTCTCCCGCAAAGCTCTCCGGCAGCTGCTATCCGGGCCTAGACTATAAATAGATTCTTTGGCTCAGCTTCAACTGTTGCGCAGTTACGGGCGGATAACTAAAAATAGATGGCAGCTGCTCCTCCGCAGAGTGGCATAAAATCCAATAAAATCCAAATGCTTTCCTGCAGACAAGAGACCCGAATTATTCGACACGTTCGCGCTGGCCAGCGAATGTTTACGTGTTTACGTGTTTCAGTGTAAACACAAACACTCACGTGGATGCCACACACACACATAAAATACACACACTCGCATAACCACTCGTATACATATTTGTATAGCTGTTGGATGTTTATCAGCTTGTCGCATGATTGATTTATATGCCATGTGGATTATTAATGGACGGGGCCAAGTCAATTGGAGCGACTCCGCCAGACTCGGCTCATTCATTATTGAAATCGTACATGAAGGTGACACAAACACACCCACAAGCCTGGGGCAAAATATCATCGCACTTGGACATCAATTTCATATTGAAAGGCTCTCTGTTGTGACTTATATACATGACTGTCATAAAGTATTATCTGTTTTTTCAATTTATAGCATGATGTTTACAGCAAGAGTATTTTTTAAAATATTGTAGAATTCTTTAAGTCGTAAAAACAAGGGTATTAATACTGATATTTCATATTTTCGAATACTTTTTAACATATAATTAGATCCATTTGCAAACCCCTCAATGATAAGTTAAGATACGATTCTATAGCTATTGCTAAAACGACTCTAATTGAAAATTGAGCTGACAAGAGGGTAATGTCATTGTTATGATTTCTATCCCCCTATCATGCCCCCTATCTTTCTGAGAAAGAGCGACAAAAACAATGGAGAAAATTGTAGGTAGCTCTGCCTTTTAATTGCTACTCCTTCGGGTACAAGCACCGCTTGGTTAAATGCGTTTGCTCAAGCAGAACTGGAAAATGGAAAGTGTCCTGCCAAGGAGCTGCCTCTCAATACAGGCAGCGGAAGCAGGACAAAGTGAGAATTTCCCTTTGTCTCTGCTATGCACCAAAAAAAGAAATATATATATATATAAGAAAGAAAGAAACTTTCTCCCCGGCAGATGGGACTCGCACACACACATGTGACAATTCCTTGGGGAGACCAGACCTCAGTAAACCTGGTGGGTGGAGTCGACGCAGCTGACTGTTTTATGGCTCAATCATAATTTTTCACACTGTTAATGTGCAAATGCGAGGCCAGACAGGAGCAGGAGGTGCATGAGGATGCCACTTTGAGCTCGGAGCCCGGAGCTCGGCTCTCAGAGCTCAGACAGAGCAAACATCAGCCCGTGAGCCAAGTGAGTGCGGGTGAGAGTATCTCTGGCGGAAAAGTTTTCAAGTGTTAAATGAGATAACGTAAACATTGTGGGGCTGCTCCCGCTGCCAGGACAATGGCGGCGCCTAGCAACACGTTGACAGACTGACAGTTCCATGGCCATCTCGGCATCCACTCTCATAATAATTATTAAAAATAGCTCGCGCTGCTCGAAAAGTTCTTAGGCAGAATGAGCATTTTTATGCCAGTTGGAAAAAAGTTACCTCGCAGCTCACTCTTTCCTCGCAGGTCCTTGTAATTTATTGTTAAACTGACATTTTGATTGCGCTTCTGTGTGGAGTATCTGCAAATATTTGCCAGCTTCTTTTGACATTTTGCAGGCGCAACACTTTCGCTCTCAGCCAAGTTAATTGAGTTCCAAACAAGTGGCAATCCCGTCGATCCTTGGCTGGAAAGTGCACAAAATGCAGGGGAATAAGTGACGGTGATGGGCGGCCGTTTCAAGTGGCCGTGGCTAATGAATGACCATGGCCAGCTGGACTCACCGGGTTAATGAAGAGCTCGTAGTCTGGCTGTGCTTGCCGTTGGGATCAGGCTCCGACATATGCTTGCTTAGCCAGTGCGAACTTTGTTTGCCAATTGCTATTTGCTGGCATTGCCAATCGGCAAATATTGATGATGCCTTCTTAGCTTCCTGCGCTACGAAAAATCAATCAATCGGAGAAGGCGAAAAAAAAATTAGTTGTTTAGTTCAGTGACCATGAAAATAATGTTTCATACTCTTGGTAAACTTAAATAAAATCTCTTTTATTAAAAAATTGTGTAAGAAAACTCACCAAATATCAAAATTTATATAATAAATGCATCCAAATTTAAAATTCATTTAAACACACTTAAATTTTCTTCTTTTTGCTTCTAATTTCCTGTATGCCTAAATTTGAGCCGCATATTTTTCTTGAGTGATGAATGTTGTCCTGGCTGGAAGCTTCTTTATTCATATGTGTTGGGGTTATAAAGGGATATTCTTCCTACCCTCTGGCACAACCCCCTGCAACGCCAAATGTCAATTTCAATTTATTGAATATGCAAAGTGAATGCGGGGGGAAAAACTGAAATAAATGGGCGTTAGAATGAAAATTGAAAACGATGCCAGCTGCGAGGAGCAACCAGAGCATGGCCGCGCTGCGTTCTTCTTGTTGTCAGCCTCGTTGGCTGCTTATTAGTTTAAATTGTAAACAGGAAGTGTTGCGGCACCGGATATAAGGCCAAGGCGAAGCCAAAGCGAGGATATTCAAAAGGGAGCAGCGACAAGGAGCAGCGCGACAGGCGAGGATTCAACTTGGCTTGCGCCTGTCAGCGGCAGGCGAGGAATAAACTTTTAAGCGAATGACAACAGCGGAAGCATTGCGCCAAGAGAAGCCTCTTCACTCGGCCTTGGCCTCCTCCAAGTCCTGCCTCCAGTCCTGCTCCTTCTCCTCTAACTATATCCTCTCTGTTTGCCGTTTGTTGCAACTGTCGAGCATTTAGTTAACTCTTGGCGGCGGTGTCCTTGTCAGTGTCAGTCAGTCAGTCAGTCGGGACAAGGCGAGTCAGTTAGCCGGGCCAAGTCAGACCCGGACAGCGGAGCTCGAAGCTCAATGGGGTCTTTAATTTGCTCTCCAGCAGCCGTTGGCAGCTGCCAGTTCCGCCCCGTGGCCGTCTCCACTGATTTATTCAGCATTCCCCTGCATTTTGCATGAGCTGCTTATTGTAGTTGCCGTCGTTATGCTGATAGTACGTGTGTTTGCCCGCACTGAAGGAAAATGAGTTAGATTTTTATGATTATTCTGTATTCAGTAGGGATTTATAAATGCCATTTTTTAATAAGGGAGAACATTTAATTAAACGTATTTAATATCTCCTTGTTTTAGGTTTTTCTTACTACCATATTATTTTTATATTTTATTTATAAAAAATTTCCCTTGGTGCCTGCATTTTGTCTTTACTCAGACAAAATTTCAAGAAGCTCTTAAAGTCAGGCCAACATGGCGCATGGATAATGTGTGAGCAGTCGAAAATGAGGGAGAAGCGAATAAACGCCAGAACAAATAGAGTGTGGCAGGGGAAATTAAAACCAACAAGACAACAGAAATTAATTTAAAAATCCTTGAGTGAAGTGAAGGATCCCCCAAATCGCTTAATTATATTAGCAAACATTAAGTTTAAAGCTTAAGTGGGTGGCAGTCGATTTGGAGGCAGGCGTGGTGGAGTCAAGCTTCCGCCTGTTTTATTCGCTTTCATGGCGAATTTACAAAAGAAAATTGTTGCTGTAACAATGACAGAGGAGCTGCTGCTGCTGCTGCTCCCACTGCCCCCCATCACTTACTCACTTACCATTCAGCGCCCTGGGCCCATTGTCTCGCTTTTCTTCGTCACAATCCAAGCGCAACAATGCGACGTTTTAGGCATTTATGGTGTTCACAAAGTTGTTGCCAAAGCCAGATGATATAGACGTTGTGCCAGAGACTCCCATGTTCCCGCCCCTGTCCCCCTGGCAATCGTAATTGAAGTCCTACAAGGCAGGAGGACCCTGCCATTGGGCAGATATCAATCATATTTATGCAGTTACACGTACGACACAGGACACACGCAGGACAGGCACCTTTCGGCCCTCCTGAACCCAGTGTTTGCGTGATTTATGCGCCTCCTCCGTGGACAATGTATCTACAGTTCCTGCCTGCTTTTACTTTTTTCTGCCGTGCTGATAACCAAATTTTGAACAACATAAAAGTTGCTTTTGTCAGTTGGCAAACAATGCGCATAATGCATGAGCAAAGGCCCCTGCTCCTGGTCCTGGCTCTGCTTTTGCTGCTATTCCAGCCACTCCCACTGTGCCACTCCCAATCCCGAGGTACTGGCCAAATTTCAATGCCTTGTGTTGGCCCCCACACGAAGGACGGACATGTTGCGGAATAATGGACAGCTTACTTGCGCATTAAGCTGCTTTCAATAACGTTGTTGGCCGAAATACAAGTTTGATTGGAAAACTCTCGATGACGATGGCTGGCCATGGTCGAAAAAGAGGAAAAGGAACCAGAGCAGGAACAGGAGCAGTGGCCATTGTCTGTCAACTTTTATTATCATATTTTGTACATTTTTGTTGCTCTTTCCGTCGGTCCTGCGCAAATCAATTGCCAAAGTCCTGCACAAAGGAATGTCATTAAAAATAAGCAAACGAGCAAAGGCCATTGTTAATTCTCAGAAAACTGCAGCTACATTATAGGGGCATTGTCATTCAAATTGTAATTATTGTTACAAGGAATAGCTCTTGGCAGTTATAGTGGTTTTTCGTGTCTAGACTTTGGGCACTCATTAAATCTTCTCCTATATCTGTATCAGCACACTTCATCTTAACTTTGCTTGACCTTCTTTTTATGTGTTGCATTAAACGTAATTTATTTCTTTGGAATAAGTAATGTCCTTAAAAGTTTAATGAATTATTACAAGTATTACAATAAATGCTTTGCAAAACTTGAACTTTGTCTCTAACTTTTGCTTAGTCTAATGTTTTGAGCTTTAGCCCAATGTTTAATATCTTTCTTATGTAAACCTCCGTAGTCTAACTCAAAATATAACTAAATTCTAAAAATTTAAAGCAAAACCCAGCCTTAACTATTATGTTTTCCCTGTCTAGACTTTGTCCTGTCAATAAATCTTTTCCTTTTGGCATAATCGTATAATTTTCAGTATCATAACCTCCGGACCTAGAACTTAATCTGACTTTCTTCTTCTTGTTTATAGCTGAAATTCAATTTATTTGTTAAAGGTTAGGGCCATATATGTATATGTATTACGTACTATTATGTGGCCAAGCGCAGGAAAGGCGACGGCCATGCCGCACTCCATAAAGGTTAAAACTTTATAACTGACAAAAGCAAGCGGCAGACAAATGGCCAACTTTTTTACCTCCATTCCCCTTGTTTGGGCTGTTTTCTTTTTTTTTCTGAATTCTTTTTTTTTGTGAGAGAAAGGCCTGTCTATGCAGGCCTGAGGCTACGGGGCCAAGAGGCACTCTTGGTCGAAAGGACCGGGGCACGAAGACAGTTTAATGGGCTTTGACAACAAAAACATAAACATTTAACTGAGAGAGACAAGCCCAGGCAGCAGACACACACACACACAAGCAAATATATTATTATTTATTTTTGCTGGAATGTGTTGTTGTTTGCGGATGGGAATTGTGTTTTGGTAATTTGTAAATCTCAATGTGGAATGCGGGAGATTGCTCATTTAGCAGGCATATTTCAAAGTAGGCAAATGGTAAGCCATTATGGAGCATATGTCTGCCAAATGGTTTGCACTTGTCAGGAATTCCTTAAGGATAAATGGAGGTTACTTGTATTTAGGCATAAGAGATATTTAAATCAAGGAATGTGAAACTTAACAAACTAACCCTCATCGTTCTCTCTTAAACTATACTTTAAAGCTCTGACAATCCCCTTTCAATGGTTATTAATTAGGGCCCTTGAAATTTGAGTGCTTGCAGCAGGATATGGTGAATGGGTTCCATTATCGTAAAGATTCTTCCGCATAAACGACCCGCGGCGCTGTGTGTTTGTCTGTCGCTGTCCTTGGCTGCCTGTCTGCCTGCCAGTCTGTTGCTTAGCATTTTTTGATAGAGCCTGTCTGTCAGTCCCTCTCTCTCACTCGGTCTCTCCCAGGTCCTTGTCTTTGTCCTTTTCATTCATTCCTCTGTTTGTCTAGGCAGCCATTTTGGCTGTGCTGTTGCTGTTGCCGTTGCCGTTGCCGTTGCCGCTGCTGCTTTGTTTTGTTAGTGTTGCTGTTAGCTGGTGCGGCGCTTTTGTTTTTACTGCTGCTACCGCATTTCTAATTGAATTGCTCGCTACGTAAACGTTGCCGTTCTGACACGAACAGGCTGCTGCCACCAGGACCTCACTCATACACCGACGCGCAGGAACAGAGAGGGGAATACCCGGCACCCGCACACACAGACACCCGCTCACGGCCATAATCGAATTAGATAAGTTAATAACTTGATAAAAAGTTACAGCGCGTTGCCGGTTGCCTGCCTTTACTGCTGTTGTTGTTGTTGTTCCATTTGGCCGTTTGTCATTCATTGTTTGTCAGTTGTCGCTGTCAATATACGCGCCGAAATGAAGTTGCCAAACAAAATTTGTTCGCAGAAAAACAAAAATCCGGGGGAAACAAACATTGAATTTGCAAGTTTTTATGTCGCTGCCGGGTTTGGGTTCGGGTTGGTCCAGCGGGTTCCCGAAATAGCCATAAATGTGAATATTTATGCGAGATTTACACTGGGAAAAAGTATACAAATGAATAATATTTAAAAAAGAAATATAAATAATTTACCTTACTTATTAATAGTTTCCTTCTCTCCTTGATTTAGAGATATATAGATACCATTACCCAAATGCTAGAAAGCTGGTATCGCAACTGTAGAAATTGTAATAATTTTATCAAAAATTCATCTCTTACAAATATGTTTTCTGCCTATGGATGGAAAAAAAAGGGGAAAAAATACATAAAACCCTCTTGGCCAGGGGGCCTAAAACATCAACAGGGAAATACTCAAGCAGAGAAAGCAACAAACAAACAAACCAAGGAACGAACCAGCTAAGCAGGCAGCAAACAACAACAGGCTGAAAGCAAATCAGAAGGGAAAATGTGGCGAGAATTATTCCCTGAATTATTGGCCTCGTTATGGCAGGGGCGTGGCATAATTTACGAGCCACCACCACCAGCAACGCCGACTAACGCGTGAACCGCAATTTCCTTATCGATTTTGTTGCCCAATTTATGCGTGATATCTGCTGATATCTGCCAGGCGGACATATGGCTTTAAGGAACGTGACGGGCTGACCAAAAACTCCAGGCACCAACGAGTGCTTGGTTAGTGGTTGTGGCGGCTTAAAGCCCCTGATCAGGATGTGGCCACCGCCACTAGACTGACACTAATCAGTTCAAAGCACATTGACCCACTTGGCGACATGGAGGAGCATGCCCCTCGAATGTAAACAAAATGCCTGCAATGTCGAGGAGGAGGAGGAAAGCCTTTTAGCGGGCCAACGGTGCGTATGCGTATGCAAACCACAATAGCTGTCAAGGCGGCCACTCGGCCATATGGACCATGGCCACGATGATGGCGCTGACAGCTCCAGCTCTCCAGCTCCACCTCGCTGCATTTTAATGAGTTTATTATGCCCATAATAGAGCGGGGGCCAATAGGGACAGAGACAACTTAGCCAAAGGAGCGAGCAAAGCAAACATATTTAGCCGGTTGGGCGATAAATTAAACAGCAAGGAGCCACCAGTTCCATCAGTCCACTGGGCAGCAGCTCGAACTGGGCCACATAATAATAATGATGTGTGCATAAGTGAGCTCTGGCCAGAGGGAATTCGCCCTCCCAGCTCCCTACAGTCCGCAAAAGTCCCTGTAGCCCTGACACAGAGAATAGGAAGGCTGAAAAGTCCTGGATATTAACTTACGGATATTTATGAGGTACCAAGAAGTGTTGGTACTTAATCAATAATAAATACCTTGCATTTTTACCTCGGATATCCTTTTACCAAAACAAATATTGGGGTAAAAGTAAGAACAATATTTGAAGGGTTTTATTTAAATTATTTTGTTTCTTTATGCTCTTTAAATTATTATTTAATTTTTAAAATTACACCTTACATTGTAAGCCACAGAAAACCTCGTCTAGTATTTTTTGAAATAAATAAAATGTAGAATTTATCGTTTTTCTCAGTGCCTATTCCCGTTCAAAGTCTAGCTTCCGAGAACGCTGACCAAGCAATAAGCTTACCTGGCCTGTCTGCCTTTGTGCCTGCCGCTCCAGGGCGTTTCCTGAGCTCATTAAAGTCGTGGAGGCCATAAGCGAATCACCTTTAAGGTGTTTCCAAAGTTCGACTTCCGGGAAATACTTCCGAAATGGTCGTTGAATTGAAAAGAATCCTTTAATAAATTCCTGGAAAACCCAACGAAATCCCAAATCTGGATCTGGCGAATGACCGTGAATTTCACTTTGCTGCCCAGACAAAAGTAATATTTATGTATTGTACATAAAATCGCGTATACGCCGTGGGGAGTGGTGGAAATGTAGGCCAAGTTTTTAATAAACACCCGACACGCAAAAGTTTTTTGGCACGCACTCTCTTTCTAACACACTTACAGAAGAATATGTATATGATTACTCTGGCGAACAAGTTTTGAGAGCAACAGAGGAGCAAACCAGAGCGAATAGAGTGGCAATTTGGGGTCTGAATTCGAGGTGTAGCCGGCATATGTGACCGGGGGTGTGCGCCCGTGTGTGTCCATTGATGCACTAAAAGAAATGGAAATTGAAATAAAGTGACTAAAGTATTTTTAACATTTTTAATTTGTAGCTCTGAAGCCTGAAACTTTTTATAAATTCTTATCAGTAAAGATAGCTAATATGTAAAATAATTACCATATTTTTAGCACAGTGCTTTTGTCACTAAAAAGTGGCCAAGTCGCCGCCCTGTTGCCTTATTAAATTAGTGAGCGCACTCAACTCGAGCTGCAACCTGGAGCACAGCTGAAACGGAAGTCTGGCATATCCAACTTTTTCAATTTCCTGCACAGGGAAAGAGCGTGTGTGTGGGTGTTAGGGTGTGTGGGGCGATACTGGCACACAGTTTTTAGTGGCATTTACCACCAACCGCCGGAGAGCTTAGCGCTTAGCGCGACTATGGCCAAGCCAGGTCGTTGCCAAGCCCCTGCGATTACCGCGCTGGCTGCTTCCAGGTCAACTATCCTGGCTTATCCTGTCCCGCGTTTGGCTTAGCTAAATCAAAAACCCCCCCAGCTGCCAGCTCGCTAATATACGGACGGTCAGGGCCTGTCCAGCGCGTCCTCCTGCTCTGCCCGGATCCTTGGCAGGTAGCGACCTCGCTTACACATATTTTATCTCATTTATTTCTGGTAATTTACTTTGATTCATCGATTTTGTAATATATATACTTTGTGGCGAAGGTTGGGGCTGGGACCAGGGGCTGGGAGCTAAGGAAACAAGGAAACACGCTTTTATTACACTAACTGTGGGCACTATAACTTTTTTACGATGTTTGTTATGCGCTTGGGAGACGCGTGGATACATGAAAATGTTCTTAAAATTTCTAAGAAGGCCAAAGGGGTTGCAAGTTGAAAGTTTTTAAATTTTAAGTTTACTTAAGTAAGTAAAGTCTAATGCATACTTAATAAGGGGAAAATTGGTACAACAACAATTTAATATGAAATCAGAGGGTTTCCGAGGTAATACAATTCAGTATACTTTATTCACGTTAATTTTGAATGGCAAAAACTAAAATGCATGGAAAAATTGAAGGATTAAAACAACATACACAGTTTCAATCAACTGACTCAATATAAATATCGCAATATACAACCGTTTAATGTCATGTCCTCATCAAAAGAGTATTTAAAACCTTCCCTTGTATTCTTTTACCAGTACATTTTCCGCCTCCTTACAATATATATCAGTCTGCTGCTGTATTTTATTTCGCCCTGGCCATGCATCAAAATGTTTGTGTGTATCTGCTGTGTCGAAATCTGATTGAGTTATTGGGCTAAAATTTCCTAGAGCTTCTTCTCCCTTTATTGTTGATGCTGGCAATTGTGCACATAACAATCGTAATAATAATCGTATATTTTTATGCGCAAAGATAGGAGGAGGGACTTCATAAAAAGCCAGCACTGGATTAGGGTTTTTGCTCGGAACTTGAAAGGCTTTAATGCGATTTGTACATATTAATCATACGCCATGGTGCACAGTGCTAAAAACCAATAACAAGGATTTATACTAACAATATTACGGGGTCGGCGAAGGTTGGGGGAAAACTTATGAGGCTCATTTGCCAGAGTGTCGCAGACAATGAAATCGAATTTCATTAAATTAGCAGGGAAGAGACTGAAGGCCACGACTCTTATTGGATGCTCGAATCAATGACCAAAATAACAAAAAGAAAAAAGAGGAAAAACAACGAGCGCCATTAACAAAAGCAAATACCCAGAAGTTTGGGCTGAAGGTAAAAACAATCGATAGAAGGGAATGAACAACGTCCCTCCCAGAGGGCAATTCATTGACAATTTGCCACGACAGACTCTGAAGTTTTTGGCACCTGATTGGGATTGGGCTAGCGATGGGGGCGGAGTCCGAGTCCAAGACATGTGTCGCACGAGGAGGACGAGGAGGTCCTGCGGCAGAACTGCCACCTCGCCGACTTTATTGTTTGCAATTTGTTTTTAGCTGCCCAAACAGAACTTTATTTTTATGGCTCAACCTGAGGCTAGGCCATAGCGGGAGAGAACACCCGTGTCCGCAGGCTAAAAATATCCGAGACGTGCCGCTCTATTTATAGCCGCCGGCGTAGCACATAGCGTGGTGTTAGCATATAGCGGCCATAACACTTGGCGGCAACAACTAATGCCGATTGCCATAACCGAGCAGAAATCGTGGATGCCTCGCATTGACATTTAAGCTGCCACAAATTGCTTTTCTGTGGCGCCAGCTAAAGAAGAATTTCTGAATCCTGCCACACCTCGTCCGGGGTTAGGCCTGGTCATGTGGTTCTCCCTGATCCACCGGCACCGCCACCGCCACTGCCTCTGGTGTCCCTGTTCCCGGGCATTCGTCTACGGCTTATCGAGCGCATTTACATAACGAAAAATGAAATTTTCAAATTATAACAAATTGAATTTCCCCAAAAGCGAAGCAGGCACACACACACACAGAAAGCGGGGGGAAAACCCTGTCTGAAGAGGGAAAGCAACAAAAGCGAGGCAGATGTCGGAGGCGGTTCTAAATATTGACATATGCCGGGGCTGCAAAGGTAAAAGGAAACGACGACGACGACGAGTTGGGAAAGGTAAAATGTCCAAAGGGATTTACTACAGGATTTAAACGGTTATAGTTTAGTGAGAGACCTTGACATGCTAATTTAATGATTGAATTTGATTATGAAGAAATATTCATTGAAATGTAAGCCTTTCAATTTCGTTATTTCAAGATTAGGTTAGGTATTTATTAGCTCATGTTTCTTTTGTTTGTTTCTCATCCGAAAAGAACCAGATCCGGTAAACACACTCCTCGAAAGCGCTTCGATTGCAATCAGTTCTCCGGTTGAATGATTCCTCCATCGCCTGTTGTCTGCAGTTTCGAACCAGTTCCAATCGGATGCACTCGGCATCCTTGTAGCCCAATCAGTCACCAGGCTACGTGTTCAGCTCAACATGTTGGCATCGAATTCGCGGCACATTGTGTTGTCTTTTGATCGGCGGACGCCATTTCTCTGCCGTCCCTTCATTCGACGGCCTTAACTTCCAGGAACCTCCTTCGAACTCGCATCGTCTCGGGTTTTTTTGTATTTATGCGTTGATGTTTTACGTGCCCGAAATGCCAAAGGAGCCCGGCGCAACACATAAAGATATACAATATGTACGGGTATGTGCGAAAGTCTACTCTTGGCCGTTTGTGCGATGCTTGTACGTGTGAAGTTTATATTGTGTAAATGCAGAGGTCCGTGGCGCTACGTACGACGAGGTAACTCGGTTAGATGTTTGCCGAAAAATGTATGTATGACCCTGGAAAAGGGTTGGCTTTTCACCTCATCCCCTCCTCGAATGGCAAATGAATTTATGTGGTTTTTGCTTCTGTTTCTTTTCGCACTCTCTGCCTTTGGTCTGAATTCGAGTTTGGGTTACATCCATATTTGTATTCGATTCCATTCGTCAAATGCAGAAAGTGAATTTAGTGTTTTGTGGCTTCGTTTTTTCTCATTTCCCTTTTCCGTTCGCCGGCTCTCCGGTTCTCCGGTTTCGCCCCGTTTTCATCCCGTTTTCCGTGTTATTAAAGCATGGCAAAATATTGACGCAGCCATTAACAAAAGCTTTTAGTGCAAATACAGCTGGCAGTGGCACATGGCACATGGAACATGGATGATGGCACATGGCCACCGGCGATGCCATCGTCAAAAAGGCAGCCAAAGAACGGCCGTCACTTTGACAGTCCTGTCGTTTCGAGCGACGCTTTTTGCTCTGCGTCGGGTTGGTCCGTCCCGCACTGCGTTGCACATTTCCATTTGCATTGTTGCCGCAGCTCGTTCTTTGGCCGCCTCCTCGATCCGGCTTACATAGTTGCCCCCACAATTGCCCCAACAACGCCTTCCATTTTAACGACCTCCAGGATCACAGGGAGGCACTCGAAAAAATGTATTTTCTTTTCGTTAGTCAAGACCCGATCTGGATCTGAACTTTTAGTGTTTTTATAATCAGAAGATTTAAGGGATTCTATTGAAAACTATACATTTTTAATTTTTGTCCTTTCTCTATTTTATTATATTATTTATTAATTTGTACACTGTAAGTATGCATAATTGTAGAGAACTAGAGAATGATAAATCTAGTTTTTTTTTTTTTTTTTGCATATTTCTCCGATCCATCTAATATTTTTTCTCTTGGTGCAACTACGGCTAGATGGTAAATGGTCAAAAACTGTCTATCTGCTGCCCTGCAGGTTGGCTGCCCCATACTTATGCCCTCTCTGACGTTCCACATGCGCTTTGGCATGTGCAATTGCCTGGCCCAACAGCAACATCCCATGATGGCAGCAACAAACAACAGACAACATTGTTGACGTGCGTTTGTGTTTTGTGTCATGCAGGCTCTGCCTGTGGCTTTGATTTGACTTTCAGTTGCCAATTCCAAAAACAGTTCTCGCCAAGGACAAAAGCAGCTTTAAATCCGCACACTGACAGCACTGTGATAGGGACATTAAAAGGATATTCGGATGCCTGACCATGAATATTCAAAGAGCTAAGCTCAAGCTGTGGTTTGATTTGATTTTGAAAAGGAAATTAATTAACTGGCTTATATTGATTCTTGGGATTTTCCAAATTCCTTGATCTAATCATCTTTAATTGCTTTAAAGTGAGGAGATAAATCTCAGGAGATATTCAATCAACATCTTATAAGGAATCAACATCAATATAAGGAAAACATGGACTTTAATTGTTCAATAATTGAATTTAACACATTGTTGAAGTATTTTTAAATGGGTTTAAGTTTTGCTATAATATTGCTCAGATTTTCCGTGCGCTTAAAAATATTATTAATAGATATATTTTAAAGGATAAACCTGTTAAAATGTCAGTTGTTTTCCTCTTAATATAAACATTTCCTTTCCGATTTTGAATAGAAATGAATTAATTAATGGAATTTTTAAAATTCATCATCAAATTTCCCGCAATTGTTTAAAAATGGCCTCGCTGAAAGCCTAATGGAAATGAACAAATCTCAATCGTCTAAATATTTCAGCATGCCAGCGAACAATTTGCCACTTTAAATTCCCATTCCTTAAGCCGAATGGCCAATCATCAAATCACCAAATTCCAATCTCCCCAATCCCTAAATTTCTGCCCAAGAACCTTACTTTGCCCTCGTTTCCCACTGGCGAGCAATCAAAGATGGATTTCTGGAAGACTTTCGTGGAGCTGACTCGATCTAAAACAGGCAAACACAATTAATGGGATAAAAAACGAACTCGAACTGGAGTCGCGCACTCTAATTTACTATATTTCTGGACACGGACAGAGGAGCGGACCGGGCAAACGGAAACGGATACTCATGCAACCGAAAGCGGAAATGTTACGCCGACGACAAGGACTCAGACTCTCTGTGTTTCTCGGTGTGTGTGTGTGTGTGTGGGACAAAAAAAAACGACGAAAATAACACCCTCCAAAGCAGGTCCACAGACAGGGTCGAGTCGTGTCGAGCGGAGCATTTCTAGCATTAAATTTATGTACATGTCATTGGGGGCGTATACGTAACGTGCCCGAGGGTCCACGGTATTTTTGGTCGCGCGCTCCTCGGCAGCCTGCCGAGTGCCCATAAAGTGTTGCAAATCGTCCTGTGCCCTTCGTCGTCCGCTTAGTCCTTTAGTCCTTCGTTTTGGCCTGGCTCGTACCTGGGCCAAATTTGATGGCATTGCTTAAAAAAATATTTGTTGCCGGCGCGCCTTAAATCCACACAAATTAAGCCCTAAATTAGAAAGCCATCACTCGAAGTAATTGCCGGGCCGATTTTATGCTTTATATCTTGGTTTTTATCTCTGCAGTCGCAGCATTAGAGAACGTGCCAGGCATTCTAACAGCGAAAGCAACATGACTTAGTAGACTTGGGGAGTCCTTCCCCAGCAAGGACACCGCAATGAAACAGGCTTGGCAGGGGCATATTGAGTTTGGTTTTCTATTTTTAAACAGCAGACTTAGAGCAGACTGCTTAAGAAACTTATTTGTAAAACGTATGAACTTGAAGGATATTAAGTAAAGTCACAATGAGAGCTAACTACAAAATCGTGAGCTTCCGTTATTTGACGATTTTTTCCAGAATAATCCAGGACCTGGTTAGAGGAACTTGGGAGGTTATTATAGCAGTATGTTTCTATCTTGGATTCAATTAACTGAATTCTACAAGCATGTTATTTGGTACCAAATTGTTGAATATTACAAATAAGTCCAAAGAAAATGAATTATCCTAATAGAATCTCATTGTTTCAGAAATTACTTACTAAATAAATATATTTCTTGAATATATTTTAAACTATAGGTATCTATTTATTCCAATACTGGTCAACTAAATATGTCTCTTGTATGGATAATTTCCCATTTAGATTACTATTCTATTCAACTATGTTTTTGCCTGCGGTATGTGTTTAAAATTTCATTTTTATTTCTCCATTTTATTGCTCAATTTTATTACGAGTCTTACCTTTTCTTGTCTCCTACAACCTTTACTGTCTGAGGAGTCCCGAACCAGTGCATTTTCGGGGGTGCCCACATGAAACTTTAATTTATTTTTGCATAATTTTCAAGGTGTCTGCACTGGGTGCTCTGTGTGTGTCTGCTGTGTGTGGGAAAATTGTTCATTAAACACCCACAGGAATGTGTTGCTTTTTTCCTCGTAAATGTTTCGGTTTTAAGTTGATGCGGCAGCCGCTTTGGCCCGTTGGTCCCCGAGATTCAGGGATGTCCCAACATCTCTTGTCACCCGTCTCCCATCTGGCAGGTTTTGATCCAATGATCCCGGCAGGGTGGGCAACAGTGACACCAATTATGCATAATTTTGATGGCAGCCGAGGGCCTAAAATGACCAAACAACAATAACAAGTTTATTAATCATGCATAATGTTATCTGCCTAGGCAGATAATAAACAGCAAAGTTATCGTTATTATCATGATTGCTGGTAATGGAGAGGAAATGGGAGACAGAGCAAGTCCACTGGAATTATTTCGTTAGTATTGCATAATTAAAAGCTCAACGTTAATTCGTGTTAATAGTGTTTTTCATTCGTATTTTTATGTCGGCTTTTGACATGCGTAACTTCATTTGGCAGCGGTTATATTTAAATTCACGTTTAAATGAGATCTGCAGAAAATTGCTTGCTAATTAGTAACTAATATAATACCCATGATTTTTAAATGAAATATTTAAAAAAAGATAAAAATAATACCCGGCAATTAGTAATCCGAAAAGAGTTTTCTTTGCACTTAGAATTTTGTAAAATAGACTACGTAATGTTAAACAGTCTTAATAAAAATGTACATATTTAAGCATTTTAAATTTAATTTCGAAATTAATGAACATTAAAACAGCTAATTTTTTGTTCCCCTAAATACCTGCTTACATCCATTTTAGCTGCGTCATTAAAACAACAGCAAACTTCGTTTATTCCTTGGTCTTTTGAGTTGTGTGTATTATTATTTCCAAGTGTCACGCCCACAAACAAGCCAAGACATGCACCGCAGGAACGCCCCCGTGTGGCACATCATCCCTCATCCCGCCCAGAGTGATACCACCTTTTTTTCCTTGGTCTGACCACAGTTTTAATGCCTTTTTCATTGTCTTTTCATCGTCATCGCGTCGGGCCCATGTCTCTGGTCACGCCCTCGGCCACATCAGGATCTTGGCCAGAGCTGGGCCCCCTTTGCATACCGGGAGGATTTGCGGATTCGGGGAATGGGACTGGAGCGCGGCTGGGGCAAATTGACGTCATGTCATCAATCAATCTTGCTGCAGAGCTTGGGGCCGCACGCCAACGCATCATCACAGTCTTTCCTTTTTTCTTTTCATACTTTTCCCCGACGAACTGTGAATAGGGCTGCCTTAATCTAAGTTTAGTCGGGCAATTTCAATTTTACAATTTCACTTTTGAGTTCCATTATGCAATGGGAGGATAGCTCTTAGCTGCAGGCCGTTGGAGCGTTTTGATTTATGTTATTTTAATGAGCTCATGATTGTCCGATCAGGCGTGAAACTATGCAAAAATTCAAGACCTTTAAGTGGTCGCGCCCTCAGACAGGGAGGACATGGACACAGAAGGGTTCAAGGCCACTGCCGTGACCTTTTTCGCCATAAATATTCAAGGAGCGTTCCAGGGAAACAGCAATAGCAGCAGAAACAGAAACAGAAACGAGGAATAACAAATAGCTAACGAATTGCGTCGGGGTGCTGTTAAATTTTAATTGCGTCGCAGGACTCGCCGGCGGCGGCGGCCCTCGTGGCGTATGCGTTATGCACCATGTGACCAGGAGGAATTGTCGCTGCTAATTTCCCATTTAACAGGGCTCCTGAACCCACACCCACACCGCTTCAGAGTGTGTTTGTTGCGCTGTTTTATTGCTCGGTTATTTTAATTAAAAACTTTGCTCAGCTGACAGTAGCAATTGCTGTCTCTCCGCCGCTTTTAACCCTCTTACTCGTACTTGGCCCAGTGCTCAGCGACTTTGCCTCGAAGTTTTCTGCGCATTTTGGCAGCCCGGAGCGGCGGCCGTGTGGCATGCAGACAACAAAGCTGTCGGGCCAAGAGCCACTTTGTGCCAGAATCTCCTTTGTCTCGGCCTCGTTCCCCCCCGCTGCCGACAGCCTGAGCGACTTTTGCTATTTTTACGCCGCTAAGCCGCCATTAAAGCCATATGCAAAATATGGCCACGTTAAGATGTGCAAACAGTCGGGGCGACTGGGATGTGGGATGGGAGAAATCCTACGCTTTCTCGTATTTGTATTTATTCGCCGCTCTTATGTCACCTTGTTGATGATGTTGGCGACATTTCGAAAAACAAAAGCGCCAAACGGAGCTCCTAATCCCTCTTAACGTTCCGTTGACATCGCTGTGGCAACCACCGAATGCCATCAGCCGGCATTTCGTCACATAAATTCGCATGGCCAATATATATATCTTTGTACGGAATGCGGAATAATGAAAAATGTATATGACAGCGGCCGAAAAAAAGGGTCCTTAACGCAAAATAAATCATAAAAAAAGGGAAATCGTGAAATGCAGATTACTTGGGCACGAACGAAGCCTATCTTAACACTGAATTTCACAGGCAATCGGCTAATGGCTTGTAAGAGCCTTGGTAATCGAATTTTTACATAGTAAATGGGGTTTTCATGGCTTTCATTTTAAAGTAACGGGTAGAATTCTTTAAATAAGTCAAAAGGTTGCGTGACATTGCCAGACTTTAGTAAATTTATTTATCTTTGATCATTACTAAACTATTATCAAAAGATGTTCAATACTACTAAATATAAAATATAAAATAAAGAATTAAACGAGCACAGAAAATTGAGGTTGAAAGTCACTCTCAACCCATTTCAGCAGTCAACTTAAACAATTTAAAAACCCACAAATGAAAACTAAATATTATGTTAAAATCTGTGTCATTAGCCTGTCAATGAAGCATTTATTAAATTCAAAACTTCCATTTAATACAAATCAAAAATACAAAATTGCCATGCATTTATAAATACAAAATAAGTTATTTAAAGAGCTCAGAAAATTGTAGTTGAAAACCCTCACCTCAACCCCTTTAAGTTTTGGTAATTAGTTAATTTAAACAAGCTGAAGCCCACAAATGAAATCTAAATATTATTTCAAACCCTGTTTCTCTGTATAAGCCAAGCTGCATATTTCATGTGACCTTAGTGAAAATGCCAGCTTTTTGGCAAAAACACCATGCTTTACTTTTTTGAGCGCTTTCTGGGCCCCCTCCAACACATTTTAATTACCGCGCATTTAAGCAAACAAAAGCGCGAATATGCAGTACAAAAATACATTTTCATTGCCCCAGCGAACACCCTGGTGTGTGTGTGTGGAACTGAAGAGTGTGTGTAGGTGCGTGTACATTGCGCATACGCCACGTTTCGAAGTCCGTAAATAAGCTGCGGCGGCCTTAATTGCAGACTTTGTGAATGGGACGGAGGAGTGGTAGTGGCAGTGGCAGTGGCAA
Organism: Drosophila burlai; assembly: GCA_008042655.1. Taxonomy (NCBI): domain Eukaryota; kingdom Metazoa; phylum Arthropoda; class Insecta; order Diptera; family Drosophilidae; genus Drosophila; species Drosophila burlai. Next base: position 2,156 of record VNJT01004397.1, on the reverse strand, counting down.
TGGCCAAAGCGCAATGAAAGCAAACAATAAACTCGGCCAGGAATAAAGGCCAATGGAATGGGCAAAATGGGGCGTCGCAGCAGAAAAATGAAGGAAACAGAAGCTGAAAAACAATTTTTATGATGGCCTCTTTCACACAGTAAAAATGAACTTAAAGCCGAGCCAACGAGTTGGAAACATTGAACGTCTGGCAGAGCCACAACCCATCTTCAGCCCGTCTTGCCAAGAGCCCCTATGTGCATTGAGCCGTTTTGGATTTACTTGTAATTTGCAACAATGTTCAGCTGGGGGAAGCTGCAACGTCTTGCTGCCGCTTTTGTTGTTCGCTCTCCGTTGTTTGACATGTCAAAGCCAAACAAAGCGCCGCTAGACACTCACATACGTTGGGGTATACAGAGGGGAAAGGCAGGAGCCATCTCCAGTCATGTCCTGCTGCCATCTCCATCTCCATACCACCTTCCCCCGAAACCCCATTAGCGCCACCCGTGGCTTTGATTGGCGTCAAAAAACGCATCAAACGACAAGGCGAGGCAAGGTGACTTTCAAGTTCAGCGCACAAAGACCAGAGAGCGGGGGAAAACCAAAAGAAGGGTAAGCAAAAAGAAAGCGAGAAGGAAAGGTGAGGATACCAAAGCTTCAACTAGTCTTAATGGGCAATTATTTTAAAGGTGAAAGTGCACTTGCTCAGTGAAAGCAACTCCTTGAACAAGCCAATTAAAGGAATAAAAAAAATAGGTATTATAAGACTTTACAATCCCTAAAATTCACTTATGAAATCAATAGCAAGTACTCAGGTTATTCCCCATTCCTTTTTTACCTGCTATAAATTATAAAGTTTAAAATTAAATCTCTCTATATATATCCATATATTTGCTGCAAACTTCAAGCTGAAAACGAGCATGCCCCGCAGCCGGAAAACAAAATCAAAGCGGCAACTTTTAAAAGTATATGGCCAGCAAATTGACGGCATTGAGCCAATCCATGCATTAATTAACAGCATGAAGAGTTTATCGAAAGTTCGGGGATCGGTCTCTTCTTGGGCGAAAACAAGAAGTGCCAAGTACAGACGTAATCCGGCCATCGATTTTGAATGAGCTCGGCCTGCTTGGAATTTCTAATTAAAGCGGACAAAGGCGATGCGACATGCGCTGCGGGTGTACGAGCGGCAGTCACTTTGAAATTGTTGCAATGTCAAAGGCAACAATTAAATGTCGACTCGTCCTCGGTATCTCACCCACTCTGGTGGTTTTGGCCACCGATTCACAATTAGGCCAAATAGAACACACTCCACAAGCACAAAGCAAATTAATTATGCATTCCAGTGTGTGGTGGGTGGGACGCGCCTACAATTTCCTGTGTGACATTCCTCATTGCCGAAACATTTTTGCGCTGCCGCAAATGTAGTCCGTGAAAGGATCGAGTGTCCTGTGCGTGGATGTGTAGACTGAGAAAAAATGCGTGGCCTACATTTCAGGGACTTCAAAGGGCTTAATCGAGTTTAAAGTTTAAACATATTTTGCGTACCTTAAAGGGAGTACTTGAGCTTTTATAATTTGTAAATCAAGTAGAAATGAATTAATTTTTTATAGAACCACATAAAACTGTCATTGCAACTGGCTTGTTGTTTTTTTCAGTGCCTGAGTGGCTGATTTTGAGAGTTGTTCGAGACCTGCGCCTGGTAATTAGCCAGCTTGGTTACGCCTCGCCAGGCGTATACGTAATTTGATAGTTTTTATTGGACATTCCCTGGGCTCCAGAGACATCCAAACTCACATACGACGAAGAAGAAGGAGTGCAAAAGCCAACCTTTCATATGTAAATTTTGATTGGAATGCGAGCAATATTTAATTAGATCTCAGCAGGCACCCCCAAAGACACCTTGCATTAAACTTTCAGCAAAGTTGAGAGCACTCATGAGTCTGAAGTCTGGAGCCTTGTGTTGATTTTCCTCTTGGCTGGCTAATTAGAAGGATTTCCCAAAGGATTTCGGCCCTGAGAATGGAAGCCTTGCAACTTAATCAATGAGGATTTATTGCAGCCGCCATAAGTGCACCGTTTTTGACGCCCGGACGCCGCTTGTAATTAATAGCCGCAAATTCAAGCCAAGTTAATTGAATTTCTGTTGCAATTGCGCAAATTGCCCATACGCCCCGGTG
>VNJT01004395.1:0-11509 GCA_008042655.1 Drosophila burlai | reverse complement strand
GCGCATCCATGTTTATAGATTTTTCGTTGCACTGCCGCCGGCCATCATCTCGGCCCCCTTCCCCCCCACCGAATTCGCGCCACCACTGGCAGCCAGCGTCCAAAATAAACTCAAAGCAGGAGACATAATAATGCACCGTATTTGTTGTCTCTCAACCCCCGCCTCCTTGGAGCAACAGTCTCTCTCAATCTGGCAATCTCTCAGTTCGCCATCTCAAGCTCTCAGCTTCGCTTCTCTGCCGGCGCAATGCACCACCACCAATGCAAAGCGAGAAACAAAAAAGCGAAAACAAAACCGTCCTTCATATGCAAAGTGCATGCGCACTAAAGGGAGATGGCAATAGAAGCAGCGGTAGGGAGAAAGAGGGAAGCTTCGTGGTGGACAACTTGATTCCCGTTGCCCTTTCCCGACCAGTGTTGTCAGCTTTATGCGAAAATGGGCCTATATGTTTTTGGTTCATGTTAAAGAGATTTTCGAATGATTTTATTTTCCATTTAATCTGGGTACAAAAAACCGTATATTTCCACAAATAATGAATTTAAATTTTATAAAATAAAAAAATTAAATAATCTTGTTTGATTTAGTTTTAGAATATTTTAAAAGCTATACATACATACATATTATCTTACTCAGATTAGAAATCATATAAAAAATTTGTTTTTATGCTCTCGGATTCTTATTAGAAATTCTCTTGTGCTACCTATAAGTTTTACGATTTTTGAATAGTCTCAGTGATAAGAAATACAATATAAACTGGGCTATCTATATAACAATTTTCGAGTCAGATTTTTAATTAGTAAAATGATTTCAGATATGCGGAAGTAAACACGACCTGTGGGCCAAGATAGTTTATTGATTGTAATAAATCCGTAAAGTGATAAATATAAGCGGACATATGTACATATGTATATTGTCAAGATAATTGGATAACAACTCTCAACCAAACAAAACAAACTTAAATCTTTTAAAGTTTTAGACCCCAAAGGCCTGAAACGACATTACTGTTGCCAAGGGATAAAAGCAGCTGAAACTACTAGAAACCATGAAATCCGAATCAGATGAGGAAACGAAAATCTTTTCGGTCTTAACTCATCATCAACGTTCCTTAAAGTTGTCAGGCAAATTTTAAAATATCAAAACCAAAACAAAGCCTTTATGCCAAAGTATTACGCATTATTCGAATATTTTTTTTGTTAATATATCAAAATATTCATAATATTTTGACGTAATTTTTTATTTTGCATTGAAAGCGAACGCACAAGCGGCGCGAATAAAATAAATGAAGTAAAAAATTGAGCTTTGCATGTTGCTTAAATAGGCTTCTTTATACTTGCTCTCTCATTTAGTTGCTCTGTCATCTAGTTGCTCTCTCATTTAGCTGCTCTCTCATTTAGTTGCTCTCACTTAGTTTGTTTGGTTCCTAATCTCTGCGTTCTCCTTGCCTTTCCCTCTGTTTTAAGCGATAGTGAGCTTTCAGCCGCACCAGATTTAACTGATTTTAAGCCTCCAGGTGTTTAATCAATCAATCGGAATTAATAGTGAAATAATAAGTTCAGGTTTGTCTTTCCAAAATGTAGAAAGACAGCGAACTCGTTTTGTTTTTTAATATTTGCGATTATTTGCTGTATTTAATATATCGAAAAATCTATATTTTAGAATGTTTTTATGCCAAATAAAATATTTTGTAATTCTTTTTCGCGTCACTGAAGAAAGAAAATCACTGCAATAATAAAAAAAAAGAGCCCCATCTCTAGCGATGAGCAAATGAAAACGAAATGACAAAGACGAGAGAGCGTTCCATAAGCGATGAGAGAAAGTGAAGCCGAGAGCGGGAGTCACCAAATGACTGTGGTGAAGAGTGAAACTGTGAATCACAGCGCTGCCGGCAGCGGCGTCAGCAGAGGCAGCGCCCTCTGTGGAAGCGGTGTATTTTTAGGAATTTATCACTCTCCGCTCACTGCTGCTCTCTCGCTCTCTGCATCCGACCCAGTGTTGGCTATTTAGCTATCTCTCCTCTCCGCAATACGCTTAATATCCTAGGATTCTTTACTGGCTTACTTAAAGCTCTCCCCTTTTCTTATTTCTTTTGCAGCGAGAGCGGAAGCAACGCAAGCTTTACCTGGACGAATGGTCGCTGGGCGATGATGACGGCGAGGGAACGCGAGGCTTCAGCGTCGCCGAGAAGCTCGAATCCTCGAAGTTCGCACAGGCGGGAATGGTGCGGGAGATGCGGGGCAGCGATCTCACAGTGGCGTAAGTATCTGACATCTGTTCGTGCGCCAATTTACCCTGTTTACCCTAATTACGGCTGCCTAATTAGAACATTACCAACACCGATGTGAAAGCTTTTCTATTTACGTATTTCCTCGTTCCACCTATGTTCCAACAGATTCCTGCAGCAGCACGGCTTCAACATACCTCTGCTGTTCCGGGACAAGGCCGGCTTGGGTCTTCGGATGCCCGATCCGAACGAGTTCACAGTAAACGATGTGCGGTTGTGTGTGGGATCCCGGCGACTGCTTGACGTTATGGACGTGAATACGCAGAAGAACCTGCAGATGACGATGAAGGAGTGGCAGCAGTACTACGACAGTCCGCAGAAGGATCGGCTGCTCAATGTGATCTCGCTGGAGTTCTCGCACACACGCCTGGACAGGTTCGTGCAGAGCCCAGAGATCGTGCGCCAGATCGACTGGGTGGACGTGGTGTGGCCAAAGCAGCTTAAGGACGCCCAGCGGGAGGGCACCAACCTGCTGGGCGGCATGATGTACCCCAAGGTGCAGAAATACTGCCTGATGTCGGTGCAGAACTGCTACACGGACTTCCACATAGACTTTGGCGGCACTTCTGTGTGGTATCACATCCTGCGTGGCAGCAAGGTCTTCTGGCTGATTCCGCCCACGGATCGCAACCTGCAGCTGTACGAGAAGTGGGTTCTATCCGGCAAACAGGCGGATGTCTTCTTCGGCGACACCGTGGAGAAGTGTGCTCGCGTTTATCTCACCGCCGGAAACACCTTCTTCATACCCACCGGATGGATTCATGCCGTGTACACGCCTACTCAGTCGCTTGTCTTTGGTGGGAATTTCCTGCACTCCTTTGGGATCGTTAAGCAACTGAAAACGGCCAGTGTGGAGGACAGTACGAAGGTCCCGCAGAAGTTCCGCTATCCCTTCTTCACCGAGATGCTGTGGTACGTCCTCGCTCGCTACGTTCACACGCTGCTGGGACACTCCCACCTGAACGGCGAGCCTTCGCTGAACGAGGAGGAAATGGCTGCTCGTCCGCACACCCACCTTACGCATCACGAGCTCTTTGGCCTCAAGGAGATCGTGATGTATCTGTACGACCTGCCGCCCCAGAAGAAAAATGTGCCCAGCTTGGTCCTGGATCCCGTGGCTCTGATCAAGGACGTTCGATCGCTGGTGGAGCGGCACTGCAAGGATCAGCAAGATCTCGCCATAACCGGCATCTCCGTGCTGAAAGCCCCGTCCGGTTCGCATCCGCCCTTTCTACTGTACGATCGCACTCGTGTCAAGCAGGAGATCAAGCAGGAGATCGCACGCAAGAACGCCGAGGTGATACGGGAGCAGCAGCAGCTCGAGGCAGGCAGAGCCAGGGAGGCCGAATCGGATGCATCGCAGTCCACGGGAGCCGGATCAGTCAGCGGTATGGGTGCAGGCATCGAGTATAGCAATGGAGTGATGAAAAAGGAGCAGCAGCTGGAAAACGGCACTGCGTCGTCAGCTGCTATCGCAGGCAACGGATCTCAGCCAGGTGGGTTTTTTGGTTTTTTGTGGTGTATCCTCACTGGGAAACAAAACCGTAACGTTATGTTTTTATCTTGCAGAGGCCACTTTTGTCCTTCCCACGGATACGCTCAAGTATCGACCACCCAAGAAGATGCATTTGGCTTATGCCGTGGCAGCTGCCGCCAGTAGTAGCCACAGCGTTGGTGGTGGCAGTGCAGGATCCGTTGGAGGACCGGGCGGCGGCTCTGCTGTTGTTGGAAGTAGCCATAGTCCGACCAGCGGACCAGCAGGAGTGGCGCCTGCAGCAGGTACAGGAAGCGGAGCCATCAGTGTGATTGCCACCTGCTCCAGCTTTAGCGACGGTGGTGGGGCAGCTGGCAGCCTGGACAACTGCCCTTCCCCGGGAGAAGGTGGGGCCAAGCTATCGCCCAATCTTACAGGCACCGGGCAACCTCGCAGGCGCAGGACGCGCTGCAAGAACTGCGCGGCCTGCCAACGCTCCGATTGCGGCACCTGTCCCTTCTGCATGGACATGGTCAAGTTCGGTGGCCCGGGACGCGCCAAGCAGACCTGCATGATGCGCCAATGCCTGTCGCCCATGCTGCCTGTCACGGCGCAGTGCGTTTACTGCCATTTAGACGGTTGGCGACAGACGCCGGTGTCGCCGCAGACCAAACAGCTGGCCACCATCGATGGGCCATCGGCACTGATGGAGTGCTCCGTTTGCTACGAAATCGCGCATCCGGATTGTGCCCTGTCGCAGCTGGACGGCACTGAGGACGCGGCGGATGCCAAGGGCATTGTAAACGAGGATCTGCCCAACAGTTGGGAGTGTCCCAGTTGTTGCCGTTCCGGCAAGAATTATGACTACAAGGTAGGTTTCTCAGGTTTCAGGTTTCTCGAGTCCAATAACTAATTTCTGTTGTTTCCGATAGCCTCGTCACTTCCGGGCCCGTCAAAAGTCCTCTGAGGTGCGACGAGTCTCCGTCTCCCATGGTCCCGCTGGAGGAGGTGCAGGTGAAGGAGGTCATCAGGAGGGAACGCCTCTTCTGCCGCCACCGGTGGGGCAGTACAATGACTTTGTCTTCACCAGCGAGTCGGAAATGGAGTCGTCGGGGACAGCGGTCAGCGGCCACATGACCCACTGGAAGCACGGAATGAAGCGCCACCACCAGCTAGAAGTGAAAACGGAGCGCAACAACAGCTGTGACACTCCATCGCCGGGAATCTCACCGAATGCCGTAGGCGGAGGCGGCGACTCCAAAGGAGGGAAACGGCGCAAGAGCGACGATGGCACAAGCGTCAGCAGCAGTATGCACGAGAGCAACGATGCCCCGTGCAACTCCTCGGTAGATGGAGGAGCAGCTGGTGGAGCGGCCAATGCTAGTGCATCCAACAATCAGTGGAGCGGCAGTAGCGGAGGCGGTGGTGGTGGTTCGCGCAAGAAGAACTCGATACGCTCGCAGCTGGCCCAGCAGATGTTGAACTCGTCGTCGCGCGTGCTCAAAAAGCCGCAGTATGTGGTGCGACCAGGAGGAGGGTCCGGCTCTGCTTCAGCCAGTGGCAATGGCGGAGGATCGGGCGGGGCATCCGGCATCAATGGAATGAGCAATGGAGGCAACCAAAGCGGAGCCAACTCCAGTGGCAATGGAGAGCGCGCCACCAATAACGGGGGATTCAGCGGCTCGAACAACGGCCTGGGAAATCAGCATCACAGCTCTGGCCAGAATCTGGCACTGGATCCCACCGTGCTGAAGATCATCTTCCGCTATCTGCCACAGGACACGCTCGTGACGTGCTGTTCGGTGTGCAAGGTGTGGTCAAACGCGGCCGTCGATCCCGACTTGTGGAAGAACATGAACTGCTCCGAGCACAAGATGTCTGCCTCGCTCCTGACCGCGATCGTGCGCCGCCAGCCAGAACATTTAATCTTGGACTGGACGCAGATTGCCAAGCGGCAACTGGCCTGGCTGGTGGCCCGCCTGCCGGCGCTCAAGAATCTCTCGCTGCAGAACTGCCCCATCCAGGCGGTGTTGGCGCTGCACACCTGCCTCTGTCCGCCGCTACAGACATTGGATCTGAGCTTCGTGAGGGGATTGAATGACGCCGCCGTAAGGGACATTCTCTCGCCGCCCAAAGACTCGCGGCCCGGGCTGAGCGATTCGAAGACCCGGCTAAGGGATCTCAAGGTGCTGAAGCTGGCGGGAACGGATATATCCGATGTGGCTGTGCGCTACATTACCCAGAGCTTGCCGCACTTGCGACACTTGGATCTGTCCTCCTGCCAGCGGATCACCGATGCGGGCGTGGCACAAATTGGCACCTCAACCACGGCCATTGCTCGACTCGCGGAACTCAATCTTAGCGCCTGCCGGCTAGTGTCTGAGAACGCTTTGGAGCACCTGGCCAAGTGCGAGGGCCTCATATGGCTGGATCTTCGTCATGTGCCCCAAGTGAGCACCCAGTCGGTTATCCGTTTTGCAAGCAACTCCAAGCACGATCTCTGCGTGAGGGACATCAAGTTGGTTGAGCGCAGGCGCCGCACCTCGACGACAATGGCCAGAAGCTGGCACCACGACTGAGCAACTGGCTGGCGATGGAGGGGGGGACCCTTTTAACGTTAACCCTACGTATTAGGATAGAACTCTTTTTAAGATCCCATCCTCGAATCTAAGACCCTCGATTCCACGCCCGATGGCAAGCCAAAGAGCGTCGTCGAGCCCATTGCATTGCTAGAGGTTGTTCCTGAATGCTTAGCTTCAAGGTGCAACTATAACACCATATTCTCATCGCTAAGGACAGTATTTTAAGTAAAGTTTGTCTCTGAAAACAAAGCAGATGAGCAGATGAGAGCACCGTGTATAGTTACACCATTTAATAGGATTGGATGTCCGCTTCAGTAGGTTGCTTGTCCGCTTCTTCATAAATTGCTGGCCAATAATGATATTCAATAAGTCGGCTTTACATTCTGGTTTCAAATTCATGATAGATTCTGCATAGTTTCACTTTCTCCAGTGACATCGGTGCATTCATCCCACGCAATCTTAATTTCATAACCTGTAATATGATGCGTGTCTTTCTAAGCTTGCAATTTTCATTTTACAAGAAATGATCTTGTAATACTCTCGACTCCTTCAAAAGTGCAAATAATATTCTTAATGGTTTCAAATACAATTTTTTAATTTTTTTTTGTATTTCTAGAATATTTTATACATTTACAGTTCTTTCTCACCAAATCCTCCATTCGTTTCGAGGCAGTGCAAAGGGCTGAGCTTCGGTTTTTCCGAAGGTGCATAACTGGTAGTAGTTGCTCCGATTTTTGAAGGTAACACTCGGAACTAGCGTAGTGATTAAGATTAGCATTCCCGCGACGATAGTAGTTACATTTAATCAGTGTCATATATAAGCTGGCGGAGATGAAAGGAGACCCGCACTAGGTGCACACACACACAACCCAACCACATCCACATCCAGCTTAAGTAGATTCAGCTCGCAGCACAGCATGCTAGGATCACAGGCGTAGGAGCGGTGCGTTTTGGAAAGATAAGAGCCGTGGCAAACCTTTTAAACCTTTCACCCAGATTTGGCCTTAATTTGAATGCAATTTAAACTAGAAACGTTGGAGCACTTTCTTAGCACCTTTTACAGTTCCAAATCGCACTGCTGCAGCGCTAATGCCGCACATAGAGTCGATAAGTCAGCCGAACCCATCCCATCCCACATCCTCCGCTCCAGTAGCAGTTAAAAAATAGTGATAACTTGGCTAAAATCTAATATATGTATAATTGAGAGTGTGTAAGAACTATGCAAGTAAACGCATAAATTATATTAATGTTTTACAGAATTACAACATTGCAAAATATAGTATAATGTTTCAAGAACACCATCTAGTATTTCGCTGATTTGTAATCGGGTTCATCGCCGCCTCCGCCGCCGCCGCCGCCGCTACTACCGCCACCACCCCCGCCATCCTTGGGCAGCTTCCTCTTCTGGATAATGGTCTGGAATAAAGTGGAGAATTAACCTTGATCTGATGGAATCAATAAATCACATTGCTTTTACCTGAATCTTCTGCCACTCTCTGTCCAGCTCGGCCTTCTCGTTCTTCTCCGTCTTGTTCTTGCGCGTCTTCCGGCCGTCCTGCATCTTGACGCCGTACTGGAAGGCGGCCTTGGGCAAGGCCTCCTTGGTGCTCATGTAATCGGAGTACTCCTCTTGCGTATCAAAGTCCCAGCGGCCGATCGGTCCCTTCTTGTTACCCAGATCCATTTTGGTGTAGTCAACCTCGTCATCGGAGTCGTCGATGGCGTCGTTCATCTCCTCAAGCCCTGGATAACATTCGGCATAACCCTCGGGTTCGTTGGCGAATCGCGAGGCCATAGCCTTGGATATTTTCGGTGGCGGAGGTATACTGGTCACCATGGGTTCCTCTGCGGCCTCGGGAGGACCGTCGCCAAAGTAGGAGGTTGCGGGTTTTCCAGCGTCCTCACGGTTTCGATCTCCTCGCGAGGCTATTGGCTGATAGTCTCCGATATCGTCGTAAATGTTGTCGCCCAGGGGAACGGCTTTTCCACCCTTATTATTGCTGGACGAGGTAGTGATGCTACCTCCACTGCTGGTAGGTCCCCGGACATTCTCCATTTCCTTGTCGTAGAAGAGCGGCTTGTCCTTATCGCGCTTTTTGTTCTTTTTGTTGCGACCACCGGCTCGCAAGTAGCTGAGAATCTGGGATAGTTTGTTGATGACAATGTCATTGGTGGTTAGCGTTGCCACATCCTCGCGCGCCACTGGCACCTCGAACTTGGAGCGCTTCAGTGTCGTTGGGATGTCCGATTCGCCCAGCTCGTCATCCAGATCGATGACGTAAGCCATGCGTCCGGGCGCAAAGAGCTCATTGCGAGGTACCTCCTTTGATCGCCGTGCCTGGATCAGGTTATATATGTTGCGGGCAAGGGCTCCGTTGATGGCATTAATGTCCTCAGACTCACGGCGCTCTGCTTCCAGCTGTTCGGCTGCAGCGGCTGCCTCAGCCAATTTCTCCCTGGCTACGGCGGCGGCTATCTCCTCCTCCTCTGCCTCTTTCGAGTGCAGCTCCGAGCGTACCTTCTGCAGCAGGGCGTAATCAAGACCCTTCACCAAATGCGTGTGCTGGATGTCACCGCCCAAGAACTTCGATTCCTGGATGATTCGTCGCCGGCGTTCGGCAGCGTCTATTCCCGACTTCATGTCCGGAGCCACAGCTCGGTAGGCGTTCGTGCTACTGCCGTGACCCGGAGTGCTTACGTTCACGTAATCCGGATTGGCGCCATCTCTACGCTCTCGCGCTCTGTCCCTGTACTTCTCCGACAGTTCCTGCAGCTTCACGTCCTCCTGCTTCTTCAGAGCCGCGTAGAAGTTCTTCTTCTTTCGCCGCAAGTCGTTCCGTTCACTGCTGCTCTGACCCTTTTTTTTGTCGCCACTCGACCCCGCCGAGGCAGGAGTAGAAGGTGTTGCGAACGTCGCGGTGGCCAGAGATCCGCCGCCGGAAGTGCTGCTCGTGCTAGAACCGGGCGGCGGTGCTCGGGGCGTCGCCAGCAGCTTGCGGAAATCATCATTGGTCAGACGCACTGATGGCGGCGCTTCCAAGTGGGCATCCGACATGGTAGCAGCTCCCAAAAACGTTTTCTTTTAATTTTTGTAGCGAAAACTATATTTACTAATTTTTAGGGTTGTTGAATCAATACATCAAAATATCAATATATCGATATTTTTTCTAAAAATGATATTTTATATCGTGATTTTTTGTTTGTTCATACATCGTTATTGCGATATTTTTGTTTGATATTTTTTTCTTGGTCAATCTGAATTCAAAAGCAATTAAATATAGTTGTGGATATTTTTAAGTGATATTTTATTTGTTATTTTTTATTTTGATAAATAAAATATCATCGATACGATATTTTCTAAAATATCCGTCAACTCCAAAGCAGAATTTTGCTTCTTTCTTCTGGTTAGTGGTGGTTACAGTGCTATCGATAGCTATCGATAATGTGGTAGTCTAGCTATTTTCCCCATTTATAGCTATTTAGCTATTTTGATGAGCTGATCCCAGGGATGAGTGGAAATAATGAGTGAAATATTTGCATTGAGTGAAAAAATTGATTTGCACCAAAGTAAATTCACCTTCTGCTCCTCCTGCGCGCCTTAAACTGAAATTGTCAAGATTGAAGCCTCGTTTTTGCCTACAACAACAAAAAGATTGTTGTACAACAACAATATTTCTACAACAAAACCATTTTTAAAACAACAACATATTAGATATTTGCGAACGGGGAGCAGGAGAGCGGACATTAGCTGATGCGTTGATATGAGCGGAGAGTGCAAAAATTGAGTGAAAATAATCTCATTGCGTAAAAATGTTGAGTTGCACCAAAGTAAATCCTCCATCTGCGCCCTTCTGTGCGCCTGGTGCAAGAAATCCAGAAATTGACGAATTTGTACTGAAAAAATCCAAGTTGAAGGCTCGTTTTTGCCTACAACAACAAAAAGACTGTTGTACAAGAAAAATATTTTTACAACAAAACCATTTTTAAAACAACAACATATTAGATCTTTGCGAACAGGAAGCAGGAGAACGGAAATTAGCTGATGCGTTGATCTGTACGAAGAGTGCAAACATTGAGTGAAAATAATCTCATTGAGTGAAAATGTTGAGTTGCACCAAAGTAAAACCTCCATCTGCGCCTTTCTGTGCGCCTGGTACTTGAAATCCAGAAATTAACGAATTTGTACTGAAATTGTCAAGATTGAAGCCTCATTTTTGCCTACAACAACAAAAAAAGACTGTTGTACAACAACAATATTTCTACAACAAAACCATTTTTAAAACAACAACATATTAGATCTTTGCGAACAAGGAGCAGAAGAGCGGAGAGCTGATGCGTTGATCCGTGCGAAGAGGGCAAACATTGAGTGAAAATAATCTCATTGAGTGAAAATGTTGAGTTGCACCAAAGTAAATCCTCCATCTGCGCCCTTCTGTGCGCCTGGTACTTGAAATCCAGAAATTGACGAATTTGTACTGAAAAATCCAAGTTGAAGCCTCGTTTTTGCCTACAACAACAAAAAGACTGTTGTACAACAACAATATTTCTACAACAACCATTTTTAAAACAACAACATATTAGATCTTTGCGAACAGGGAGTAGGAGAGCGGAAATTAGCTGATGCGTTGATCTGTGCGAAGAATGCAAACATTGAGTGAAAATAGTCTCATTGAGTGAAAATGTTGAGTTGCACCAAAGTAAATCCTCCATCTGCTCCCTTCTGTGCGCCTGGTGCAAGAAATCCAGAAATTTTCAAATTTGTACTGAAAAAATCCAAGTTGAAGCCTCGTTTTTGCCTACAACAACAAAAAGTCTGTTGTACAACAACAATATTTCTACAACAACCATTTTTAAAACAACAACATATTAGATCTTTGCGAACAGGGAGTAGGAGAGCGGAAATTAGCTGATGCGTTGATCTGTGCGAAGAATGCAAACATTGAGTGAAAATAGTCTCATTGAGTGAAAATGTTGAGTTGCACCAAAGTAAATCCTCCATCTGCTCCCTTCTGTGCGCCTGGTGCAAGAAATCCAGAAATTTTCAAATTTGTACTGAAAAAATCCAAGTTGAAGCCTCGTTTTTGCCTACAACAACAAAAAGTCTGTTGTACAACAACAATATTTCTACAACAACCATTTTTAAAACAACAACATATTAGATCTTTGCGAACA
>VNJT01004391.1:0-24295 GCA_008042655.1 Drosophila burlai | reverse complement strand
CCAAAAACCAAGTATAAAAAATATAAAAATCAAATCAGAATCAAATACCAATTGAAAACAAATGAAACATAAGCAAAATCCAGAGTAAAGTGAACTTTCTACCCTTGAAAAAGAGTGTAGGCTGGAAAAGCTACCTCTCCCCTGCATATACACGCAGAGAAATTAGCAAGGAGTTATACACATCATATTTGCGACGCGCCACTGTGAACATAAAAAGCCGTCAAACTGTGGGGCTCAGGGGCATTTTTTCTTCCTCCGCAAGGAATGTATTATCCGGTAAGCAATAGCGATACGAAAAACACTAAATACAGAAAAGTAAACAGAGTCCAGAGAAAAAAAGAGGAGAAAACAAACATTTCCAAACATTGCAAGTCGTAAATAACGCTGGCAAACGGCAAATAACAATAAAAAGCAAACTCGGCTCTATTCCGCGCTGTTTGTTTGTTTGTCTGGAGTTGTTCCTGCTGCAGTTTTCAGTAGCGGACTCTGCAACAGTGATCACTTCAAAAAGAGTTACGTAGAGTGTTTGGAAGTGTTTAAGGGGAAAATTTTGATATTGTTGGTAAATTTATCTAAGGAAAATCGGCCTATTTGCAAGGATTTTCGTTGATTTAATGTTAGCTTAGGTACGTTTTTGCTTAAAGAAATCTTTATCAATATTTATTACAAAATCTGATAACTTAGATTGAGCTTTTGGATATTTAAATATATAAAAAATACTGTTTACAAGTATTGTTAGTGTGTTTAGTGATTATTAAGAGCAGTTTCTTATTTTACCTAGAAGAAGATTCTAAATTTGTTTATATCTAATGTAAATATCTTCTATATCCCATAGAAAATCCTGTTGAAATGTTCTATATTCCTTGGAAAAAATTGTTTTTATCTTATAAAGAATGTACTTTATCCTAATACACGTTTATTCTTATATATATGAATGTCATGACTGTTTAAGACTTCTTTAAATAGTGATTAATAATAAAAGCGAAAAAATCGTATTGTATCTAGATGATTCTACATTCTTCTTAGAATTCTCACGAAGCATGTATCTCGGATTTCTATGTGTGAAATTTTCTTCTATAGTCTTATATTTTAATAAGAATCTGTAGGTACAATTTTATATAAGGGCTGAGTTCTAGAGATTTTCTATTAAAGAATCGCATAGATCTAGGCAAACTGTTTTTCAAAATCGAGAAAACCAAAAAAATTCGAGAAATCAGAGAAAGTTTCCAATATTTTCCAGATATTTCTTGACTCAAGCTCGTATTATAAGCAACCAATAAGAATGAAAAGCAATGTGTTTGTTCCCTTTGTAGCTTTTAAATTAAAAGGAATAAATAATATAATTGTCTAAAAGTAAATAAATATGCTACTAAAAGAAGATTATAGTTATTTAAAAATAAAATGATACAAAAAACCCGTTTCAAAAACATATAAAAACGGTTCATTCTTCTACAAACTTTATCAGCATAATAAAAAAATATCAATAAACCATATTTTGATTAAACAAATACAAGAAATAAATATAAATAATAAATTCCCAATTGGTAACAGTTACATTTCTTGTTAATATTACAAATAAATTTAGCAAGCACTCCCTGTTTTCCACCAGCATTTGCATTTTCGGTGTCATCTTCTCTGAAAGCACGTCCTCTGTGTGTGTTTTACTCTCGATTTAAGGCGAAATCGTGGCTCGTGCTAAAATCCTTATTAGTCAAACCCTCTGTAAATGTGTGTGTGTGTGTGTGTGTGTCCACACCTCTCTCGCCCTTTCTAGCCGCTGCTATTCCCGTCTCTGTTTACTCACCTATTTGCTCAGACAACAACAAATAATGTCAAATGTTGTACTCACACGTGTGTTGTGAGCTTGAGCTCTAGCCTCCGCCCCCCGAAAAAAAGAAACCTCTCTTGGCCATTTGTTGACTTTGTCTTCGTTTTCTTTTCTTTTTTTATGCGGGACAATTGTTTGTCTTTGGATCAGCAAAGAAAAGAGAGAAGGGGGGAAAATTTGTAGGAACAGGGGGGTAATTTGATAGCCAAACCAAAAATGCGGGTCGAATTTGCGGCTTTTTCGGATTTCAGATTCCACTTGACTTTGCTTGCCGTCGAGTTTATGGTTATTTTTCTCATTAAAATCAGCTACATAGCCACACAGTATATTCTTAATGCCTTCCCCCGACATTATATAATTATCTGTGACTCGTATAATGAGCCCCAATTTATTGCCTGTTCATCTGATACCCGCAATGTGTTAACAAGAACGTCTCTATATATGTTTATATATGTATTTTCCCACGTCTACGAATAAATTTCAATTCTTTATTAATTTCGTTTCATTTGTCTTTTTCTCTTCTCTTTGCAGGTACGTTTGATATGCAAATTGTATGGTTAAATAACTACTTAACTGTCGTATGATTGATAAGGAAGTTG
Source organism: Drosophila burlai (assembly GCA_008042655.1). NCBI lineage: Eukaryota > Metazoa > Arthropoda > Insecta > Diptera > Drosophilidae > Drosophila > Drosophila burlai. Next base: position 21,868 of record VNJT01004391.1, on the reverse strand, counting down.
GCCTGGCCGAAACTTAGACCACATTTTGATGAATGGCACTAGAAGCTGTTGGTTTGGTTTAACGATGCTGTTTTTTATGATGTCAGGTCCGCCAAGAAACGACATTGACTTGGTTGCTCATCGCAAAACGAGTCTTTTGGTGGGGTTTGTATTTCTAGTAACAAAAAAATGAATGGAGACGCCACTTTCAATGGTCATAGAATGACCTAGTCCAAGGGTTTCTCAACGAAATTAAACGGAAATCATGTTTAGGGATTAATTATGGTTTAGGAAATGTCTTAAAATAGGTTTGAGGTTATTTATAAAAGGTTTCTTATTTGTATTGTTTTTGTTTTGTTAATTTTGAAGTAGAATCAACTTTATTAATATATTTGTAAGATATTCCGGCTTAAGATTGGGTGCCTTAAAACACTTTGATCCTAGAAAGAGAACTTAGGGAGTTACTATCCAGTGTTTTAATGAATGTAATATAAAATATACAATTTTTATAATGTCAAAAATGTTTTTCATGAAAATTCCCACTAATCTATCGACTTGTCTAACTTTATAGCTAACTTATACTACTTTTCTTCAAGTTTCCCATAATATTATAATCGCTCAATGTCGTCACCACTATTTTCTATCGATTCCTAGTCTCATTTTTATTTCGCAAATGTCACTCGAATTAATTGCAATTAAAAGTATGTCTAGCTGCCATCGGTAGAAATATTTTGTGGAAAAAAATAAAAACAAAATTGCGTCGCATTAAGTGAAACCTTCCTGCTCCGAGTCCAGCGGCGGCTCAATTGAAAAATTGCACATAAATTGCATAAAACTGTTGTTCGTTGTTGGTATTGCTACAATGTTGTTTTTGTTGTGGTTTCATCAACAGAAGGGGCTATTTTTTCTGATTTCTTGGGGGGCACAGAGAGAGATTAGAGGAAGTCCATTGTGCGTGCGCAGTTAACCGCAAAGTTTTGGTTAAGATTTTTGTGTGTTAAAACCAAACAGATTTAGGCATTTATAGAGTGAGTTGAAAGAGATTATAAAACTACGAAATCAGTCATTAAAACTAATTAAAGAAATAATAAAAGCAGAGAGTAAATAGGACTTAAAGCCACATTTTAAAAGTATTTTGCATATTTAATTATTGCCTCTGAAATCACTTAAAAACAAAGACGTTTCTGATTTTTCCAAGTTCGTAAATCTCGAAAGTTTACTTATAAAGATTACGTATCTTTTTGTTTTTTATATATAAAAGAAACTTATTGAACACCAAAATATATAAGGCAAACAATCTCAATGTATACATATTTTTAAATACACTAAATGTTTGCTTTTAATTTCCCTTACAATCACGCAACGCACTGTATCCCAAGTTACAGATACATATATCTCTCGCTATGGCTTTCGGACTTAATGTCTGCTATTAATTATGTTTATTTTATTTTTGAGGCACACACAGAGCAAGTCAGAGCTTTGAAGGTTGTTGTTTGTCGAATCTCGTATAATTTTTTTATGTAGAAAATTACTTTCACTCAATTAGGTCTTGTTTATGGTCTTGCATTTATGTACCAAGTGTGTATGTATGTTGTAGGCATGTGTCCGACAATTTCCTAAGTAGATTTTCCATTTTTCCATTACCCAGAGTGGTCATCAATCCGTATTCGATGGGTTTTGTCATATTTCAATTTCATATTTCCACCCCGCCCCCGCTTGATTGATGGTGGGCTTTATAATTTTTCAGGGGAGAAAATTTGGGAATATTTTGGTTTGAAAAATGAGCAAGCTGAGTGAGATAAAGTACTGGGGAGGTAGAGTAGTAGAGCGCACATAAGGCCCGCATCGAATTGAGTCCATTTCCATTTCCATACCCATTTCCAGGGCAAATGATATGACAATTTATTTCAATTAAAGTTGATTTAAAAAATTGCCTGCTGTTCTCGCTCGCTTTCTGTTTCTCATCCCCCGTAAGCACTTTTGGCTTTAGAAAAGCCCCTATTCAAATTGCTAGACCAATCCAAATCGGCACTCTCTTTTTGGATTGTATAAAATGTAGGTTTCCAGTTACTTTCAAAGTAGATTTCAGCTGCACGATACTAGTAAATTTATTTGCAATTTATCTTAATAGAAACTTGCAAATTTAAATTTAAACTAATTTATTTAATGTTTTTTGTATAGTTTTACCTAAAACAAACAATCTCCTTTTACTTTGAAAGTCGTCGATGCTTATTTTAAAATACTTTATATTGATAAATTATACACAATTAAGCTGAATAAAAGCAAAAGTAATATGCACAAGATACAAAAAAGTGATTTAGATATTCCTTTTTTTTACGTAATACCTTTGGAATGCAAATTAATTTGTGGATTTTTTCATATTAAATTAAGGTATTTTAAGCTTTAGCTTAATTCGCTCAGGTGCTGCTGAAAATCAATTAAATCCCGTCCGATAATCATCGTTAAAATGATCTTAAAAATGCATGTACCAGTTTTTTTTTTGCACATTTCAAAAAAACTGGGAAAACACTTAAAATTGAAATTAGCAAACGGGTAAATTGAATATATTGTAAGAAATTAACACAACGAATGAGCGAATGCAAATTTGCTGTAACTGACAAGTTCACAGCTCTAGATGAAAGGGCCAAAGATAAACAAACACAAACGCCAACAGAGTCACGGCAAATGTGAATGACCGAAACATTATTGGAGCGCATTTTTTGTGTTTTACAGTGAAGCCTAATTAAATGGTTTTATAACAGTGTGAAAGGTTTTAAAAAAGCTATTTACACTTTGTTAATACATATTTGTATTTCCTGTCGCTTCGGCACATTTTTTAGATGCAAACTTTTAATTTATTATTAGGTATTATTTAACAATTTCCTTTGATTTTATATTTGGAATATAACTTTAACAATCTATTCTTGATATTTTCTTTAAATTATATTTTAAATTTAAATAAAATGTCTCAAATCTACTTTAAGTTCATTTAACCGTTTTGCCTGTATTTTTTTATTTCTCTCTCTCTGCGCTACTGCTGCTGCTGAGTGAAACGTTTAAGCCAAGCTTCATGCAAATTATTCGGTTCACCGGTGATGGCTTGCAGGGGGAAAATGAGGGGCTAAAAAGCTAATCGCAGGTGTCAGTCACACGAGAGGTATATCCCAGGTATCTCGCCGCGTTTTTCTGCTCCGGGCAATTAGCAAGATCGTCGCATGCCGCCCGCCTCTGTATTATTTTGTTTTTTTTTCATATGACTCAGCTGCGGACAAAACTTGGTCAAAACTGTAACAGGTTTTTCTCCCGCAGTCACATTGTATAGTGCAGTCGCAAAAGTAACGGTATCTGTAGCACACAGCCAGGTCTAGCATTCGAAGCGATTTCATAATAGTATTCGCTTCGGCTGAGTGGGCAGCAAAAGCAGCTCAAGTTCAGGTCTACAGAATTTAACGGCAGTTTAATGATTTCGCAAAATGATTGCAGGTTACTGGGGGAATAAAAAGGGAGATTTGAGGACTTGGGGAATGTATTTTATGTATTTAAAGTCTTTCTTAGGTCTCATTTGGGGTTTTCTTTATATTTAAAGTTTAAACGTACAATATATGTATGTATGGGGGATATATGATATATCAAACTAATGTAATTGTAAAATTGTAAATAATATAATAATATTAATATTTTTCCAAAATAATGATATTTTGTGTTTAAAAATGTTGATATTTTAAGTATTTGAATATCAAAGGTACCGATTTTTGGAAGCGCGACACTTTTGTCGATTAGAAAAAAGGAAAAATAAATGATATACAATTTTTAATATTATTACTATATAATATTAATAATCTATGTATATTAGATTATATTTTTATTTATTAATCACTAGTTTAATTATTGGCTAGAAAATCATAGAATCATCTTTTTAAAATCTTCATCTTATGAAAAATCACTATCGCGCCTTTATAAAATTGTTAGTAGCTGCAATAATCGTGTTATGGGCCATAATTTATTCCCTATTTAGCAGGCTTAGCAGGTTGTTGCATTGTTTTCACTCCATTTCTCGGCTCCATTCAGCAACTCTCCCCATTCGTTTTCATTCATTAGCGGCAAGTGAAGCACAAGGCGCACTCGCTGCTGCATTTGTTCTGCTGCTTTTTATTGCGATCTCTCTTCGTTACACTTGTTCCTTCTCTCTCTCCCTCTCTGCTTCTGTTTCTGCTCACCCATCTGGCTCTTTATGCGGCTATTTGCTACGCCCCCGCGTGCTTTTTGAACGCTTTTGATCACACACTCTGACACAGTCGACAAATTTTTATTGTCGCCTCGATCTCGGGCTTTGTTTTGCTTTTTTATTTATCGCTGCCGGCTTTTGTTTTTATTTGTATTCATCTTCTTGTGTTTGTGCTCTTCGCACAGCTCTCAGTTTCTTGCTATTATTTATATTGTTGGTATATCTATTTTTTTCCTGCGATTTTTGTTCGTTGTTGTTTCTATTTCGCGGTGGTCGACACTGTTGGGCTACTAAATTTACATTTTATTTGCATGTCATAAACGAGATTTTATTGTAGGCATGTCGGTTGTGCATACATTATTTTGTATTTTTTCTAGCTTTATTTTTTATATTTTTATTTAGAAGGAATATTTTTATATTGAGTAATCGGGTAAAAATTGGTTGGCAAAGTCAAAGCAAGCACTGTGGGGCTAGGAAATATGTTATACTTCCAGGAATAATACTTTAAGGAATTAAAATGTTACAGTTTTACAATATTAAATATAATTTAGAATTTATGGGGATATTTTATTTTAAATCATTTGCGATAATATATATCTTAGAAATTGTTTTTAGAGAACTATTTCTTTGTGATAAATTTTAAACTGGAAAATTCTAGTGCAAAGAAAACACTCCTTGTAGTTTTGATATTTATTTATTACATTAAAGCTAATTAGTATAAATAATTGTTGATTATAAAATTAAATATTTGTCATAATTTTAAGTGAACCACTGTATTTATTCAGTAACAGCTCACTTGACTTAGGATTGAGCAAGGTCTTATCATATTTTTTTAGGGTGGGTCCCCAAATAAAAAAGTGGGTAAGCAAGTTTTTGGCTCAAATAAATAATTGTTTTACTACAGAGCCTGTCCAAGTTTTGTATAGATACACTTCAGACTTAGTTGATATTAAAAATGGGATTGGTTTGACTTCAAACATTCAATTTTAAATACAAACACTGCTATTTAATTATCGATAAATGGATAATAATCATCGAATTACCTGAAAAAACAATTAAACCTTTTAAATCCTCATTTAATTCTTCTGATTCATCGCCTCTTACAAATTCCTATCCATGACACCTATTAAATAGCTTAGCCCCCGCCTGAATCACACCGTAACCGGAAACATCCCATAGACTTGCAGTCTATAACTATTTATAGAATTATGCATTAATTCAGATAAATGGCGTTGTAAATAGCTTTCGTAATTGAATAAAAAACTGTGCATAATTTATGCAAATACAATTAATCAACCATTGATGAAGCCCGCCGCTGCTTTACACATTTTCTTACCAACAAAGCCAAACTGGCTAACAACAACAACAATGTATCTCATGCATATTTACACGATTTTTCGCCATAAATTCTCACTTTGGCCAATAAGCGTCAGAAGTGTGCCTTTAAAATTCGTCTTAACGATTTGCGAATGTAACTTTTTATATTTTCGTTTTTGTTTATTGCTTTATTTTTGTGTGTTCTTCTGTATATATATATATATATCAATTTTACATTAATGGCGTCTCGAGGCTCTTGCCTTTTCGATGAATTTAATTTATTAGCTAGCTGAAAAGTGCAAATTTGCTACTCGTTTTCACCCCGTCGTTTGTGAAAAACTGTGCTCACTTTACCTTAACTGTTGCCAATTAGCATAAAACGACAGCGCAGGCAGAATAAAACACTGAGAAAATATAGTTTTCTATAGAAAATATAGGGTTTTATTTAACATTAATTCTTGGTTAATTCCTATCATAAATTATCTGAAAAATTTTTATTCTTTATACAAGATTGCTTACTTGGAATATTATTTATTAACATTAATTTTTCCCTCTGTGGCAACAGCAAGGTGAACCAGTCAGGTTGCAATGCAAAAGATAAATGGAAGATGCGCTCTGGGTTTATAATTTCTGAACGGAAGGGAGGTGAGACATTGAAGGTGGAGGTGCAGATGGGTCAGGCAGCAGCAGGCGGCATTGTTTCGATTGTCTTGACCATAAACGAGTTGGCTGACATCATCGGTGGCTAGCACTAGTAGTAGTAGTAACCTGGCCAACTTCTGACCTTTACAGCTGTGTTGTCCCCCAGTTGGTGACCTTACCTGAGCCTCATCCTCCTTCTCCTCATCCTCCTACCTATATGGCCTTTTAATTATTCGCCATTGCAAATCGAAGCTGCGATTGCAATGACCTAGAACCTGAAAGCTATAAGCAATTCAATAAAATTGTTTATAGAGGGCATATATATTTATGAAGTGGTTTTTATTACTGAAATAAAGAAACAAAGAGTCAGTGACGTTTAATTTTATTAAAAATTAAATGACACTGTTAAAGTCTGGTTTTAAACAAAGGTTTACTGCAAACATAATATGTTTTTATTGATTTTCAAAAGCGATATACCTTATGGCTTCTCCCTTTTACGATGTATCTTACCTTTCTAAAAATCTCCCAAGAATATCCTCAAATGTAATCATTCAATATCCGTCTACATTAACTATTTATGCATTTTCTTATTTAACTTTTAGCCCCACTACTTAATCATGTTTAATGCTAGATTTTTAATGAGCGTCTGCCATTTTTGTAAACTTTATTTACAGAGTTAAAAATAATTTGCTTGTATGTTTATTGAAGTTGAAGTTGTTTTTGCCTGCATGATGCACATGAGGCGGATGAGGGCGGCCTTCAACTTCAGCACGATTCTGACATCAATTTCAATTTAGAAAAAAATATCTATAATGAATTTTCATTTGCAGGCATATTAAAAAGCAATTAACGTGTTTATTATAATGAATGGAGCATAGGGGTGCATAAGGGTTCAAGGAACAGCTGTTAAGAGAGTTCAAAGAGCAATGTTCTGGAAAGAAATAATTAAACTATAGATTTTAACTATATTTAAAGAACAAATTACTTTAATTTAAAACTATTTTCAACTTTAAAAAGGAAATTTTAAATGATACAAATACATTCAAGTAATGTATTCCCATTAAATACCAATTAACAACAGAATTATAATGAAAATTGAAACGTGGCGGGTTCAGTGATGAAAAGGGGTTAATGGACGGTGGCAATCGGGGTGCAAAGGCCATCAAAATGGACAGCTATATGTTTTCATTTATTTTCCAGGCTCTGCACAGGAAATTCAACACCTATCCGAGTTTTATTTTCATTTCACGGATAAACGTCTCTATCTATTTCCGTACACAGACACAAACTCGACTAAATCTCATTTCGAACACTTCTAAATGGAGAGAAAATCCAATCCCTGGTCGCATCCTGTATTTTCCCCTGGCCGTCCTTCTGCTAATTCCCTTTGATTGTGGATAGATGAAGTCCATCCTCGACTCTAGCTGCCTGCTTCGGCCTGCCAAAATAGACAATTTCCTTTTCTTATTAAATGTTATTTGTATTTCACTCACAGCGACGTTGAAATGGCCGTTGCCGCTTGACTATTTATTTGTTTTTAGCCTCCGCACCCCGGTCCGAGTCCCGCTGTCCTTTGAACATCATCCAATTACACAGCGAACCGCACCCGGGACACGTGTGCAGCATCTGTTACCAGTTTTGTGGGCCACTCGGTGGCTGCTCTCCCATCTCATCTCATCTTATTCCGGGCATCGATTGATGGCGTCTCGCTGGAAACGGCAGCGGCACTAAAATCGTTTCAGTTTTCTGGATTCTTCACTCTCTGACTGAAGTTTGGCAACGATGCCACGCCGCCACGCTGACATGGCTGAAATGGCCCCCCAAAAAACCAGAAAAAAACATTTTTTGTAATTGTGTAGCCTGCAGACCCCATCGAAACAATCCATCCTTCCCCCGCTCCGCGCAGTGTGTTGTGTGTTGCCCTTAGCACACGCCGCTTGAAACAAATCAAATTGCGAATCCGTTTCGTCTTCAAACATATGAGACTGCCATAAACACTGGAATAAAATGAATAAAATTAGGTGCTTTAATTTTTAACGAATTTTTATGTTGAGAATTGTACAAACGAATTTTTCCGAAATTATTTTAATATTTTTCACATTATTTTGTATTTTCCAAATTTTGTAAAGACATTTTTGACATCAAATTCATATTTTAAAAGTATTAAAAAAGAAAGAAATAGGATTTTTCTTAAGCTCAAATTTTTTGCTCTAAATATCTTTCAATAACATATTCTTTAATTAGTTTAACTCTTGTCTAAATAATTTATAACATTTTTATAATTTCCAAACCCATTTTGATTAAATATTTTTCTTAGTGAAGGAAATAAAACGTAGCGAGTCGTAACGAGAACATAGGACCAAACCATGGGTTAACAGTGGACCTGGGGTCAGGGTCGCCGTCGTCCTTTGCGTTCGCATACCCGGCAAGTGCAAAATAATGGCCAAGAAAGAACAACAGCAGCCAAGAAACTCATACATATTATATGTTGTACCTCTGGCCGATAGCTGCTGCTGCTGAAAAAAATGAATGAATGAACTCAAGGGTGGGTCAAAATAAAAGGGGGAGGCTGGGTTCCTGGGGGCGACCCGAGAGTGCCAACCCCAAAGCGACTTGGCATCACCATTGTGACATTTAAGAGGCTCAAGAGAGCGGCAGCAGTAGCAGCTAGCTAAAAACAAAACCCACGCAGCACACACACGCCCAGCACAGCTCACACCCAGTTCAGCAGCCAACCCCCTTGGTGAACGACCACCACCCACATTCGCAGAGCAATTCCCAGAGCCACCCTCGGGGGAAGGCCACCGGGAAAGGTGTGAGGAGAGACGGAGTCGTCGAGTCGAGTCCTTTGCTCAGTGTGTGGCCCCTCAGGAGCTCCATGGGTGATGCTGTATAAATCTATATAAATATATGCATAGCGGGTATATATACTCGTTTACGTGTGCCACCTCTGGCGGAGGAGCATTGCATATACTTTGTGGTATTGGTGCTCTGCTTAAAATAATTAAAAATCAATATTTAAACTATGCAACGAAGCCCGAGCCTGCCTATCAGCAAACGCAAAGAACGAGCGAAAGATACTGCCGGATAAGTGAAGGATATGATGGCATTAAAGCTATCAGGAATATATAAATATAAAGATTGCCAGTGAGAGGGAATATTAAAAGAGATATTCTTAAATGGGGTACTTGTTGAGGAAATATTAAAGAAGAGGGTTTATAAATATAGGTGATTTTGGAAAGGTTCCTAAATAAAAAAAATAACCCGATTTCCTCTTATAAGAAAGGTAATTCTTTAGGGGTTTTTTGTGTTTAAATTTATTTAAATAAATTCTACATAAAATGTACAAAGGAAGTGATATTTCCTACCTAAAAAAGAGACACATTTAAAAAGCACGTTACAAAATTACTCATTCCCCCTAGACCCAACCTTAATAATATTCCCCTAGCATATCGCTCTAATTTATTATTTACGCCTAAAATTTACAAAAGAGATGGCAACAAAAAATAGAACTCGAAGCAGGACCAACCTGCTCCAAATTTTTTACCAGAAATTTGCATAATTTCTGATACTCCTCCTCGGCCAACAAAAATGAAAGAAGAATTTAATTATGCCATCTCCGTATTACATAATTTCTTGCAATTTGCATACATTTTGAAGCAAACGCCCATTTTATGGAAAATCTGCCTCCAGGCATGGTCATAAAATGTTGCCGGGAAACTCTATTTGCCTAGGGTTCTCCTCCTAGAAAATAAAAATAATAATTTTACTTCTTGCGGCTTGGCACAGCTTAAAAGTCAGAGTAATCGAATCAATGATGTTCCAAAAATTACTGAGTTTATTTTAATTAAAATACATTTTTGAATTTTGAGCTTGAAAATCAAATAAAATTGCTCATAAATTAAGGCAGAAGCAAGTCAAAGACTTTAGCTTAAATATATGCGAAGATGTTGGTTATAAATTCAGTTAGAGCAGGTTTCTCACCGTGGGTGGTAGTGGAGCCCGCAAAACTGAATAAATCAATGAAATATATATCAAATTAAATACTTATAATTCACCTAACAAAAGGCGAATAATGCTGATGACAAGTTCAATTGATTTATAAAGTGGAGCAAACTTATGGCTGGCAATTCTTTTTTGTCACACCTTGATTTGTGGTGTTAAATATATGGTTGAATAAACGCGTAGATAAAACCTAAAAAAATATGTTAAAAGTTTTGAAATTAACTCTGAAACTATGCAAAAAGTTTTGTATTTTATGGAAAATTATATTTTTTTAGAACAAATATAACAAAAGGTATTAATTTTATACAAAAACAATGTCAGTTTTTTTTGTTTTAATAAAGGTTCACTCACATCCTTATAATAAAATAAAATAGCACAAACTTTCAGGCAACTCTTACACATTAAATTTCCTATCTGTGGTTGACGTGCTTCCTGGGGCCACATTAATTAACGCAGTTTTTCCAACAATAAAACCAACAACAACAGCTGCCAAAGCCCGCATTCTGGATAACCGAAAAATGTTTGGCATCAGGTGGGGATTTGAATGGTTCATTAAATGCTCGTCACATGTCGCACCACGGTGTGGGTTTAGATAAATCCCAGCATCAGCATCAGCATAGTACGCATAGTATTCAGATACATGTGCATATACATACATTGGGCAACATTAACGCTAACTGCCAGGCCTGATGTTGTGGCAGTCTTGCGGGCCAATGACAATTAGGCTGGTGATAAGATAAGCCGCCAGAAAGCTGCTGCCTAAACCAATTTCGGTTCGTTGGTTGGTTGGTTGCTTGTTTCGTTGGAAACCCCTTTTTATCTCAAAATTAAATGGCGGCAGCTGTCACACGCACACACACTACACACTACACCCCCTCCGAAAAAGTTCGAACTTTGACTTTGAGTGTGCGTTTGCCATTTTGTTTGTGGCTTCAATCAAAAAAGTTTGCTGCCGAAATGAGTCTTTTTGTTGCTCAGCTGTTTTGTTTGCTATCTAGATGCGTGTAACTGTCAAATCGGGGCCAAAGTTTTATATCTATTAGCTGCCTGCCAATCAGAGTTTCGAATGTGAATGGAATGTGTGTGAGGTGCGGCTCGGCCGCATGACAGGGCGAAAAATGATTAAAAGTATCTTAAGGCTTCATTGCAATCTGACAGCTTAATTTTTCTGGGGTTTGTGCAATCTTAAGACTTCAATTGCGGGTAGAAATCTTCTTTATAAAGTCTGCACTTACTTTTCAATTGCTTGGGTGAGTCTTAATCTTAAATTCCATCGCCATCTCTGTGGACTCTTAAAACCAGAATTCAATTTTCAGGCCTGTCAGAGAGAATTTCCGGAATAAATTTACATTATCCCCCAGCATCACAGCGTTGATTGCTTTGGGGCGTCACTTTTATGCCCCCTTTTAATGCGTCATATGTGCCAGCTCATGTGCCTCATATCGCCCGCCCCCCTCTCCAGTCTCTCTTCATTTTTTTAAATACCCCCAAAATTGTTGTTAATTACGTTGTTGCAATGTGTGGCCAGGAAAAATGGGTTTTCCTACCATGAATAAAATATTAATTAAAGACTTTTGCTTGGACAGCCACACCACACACTACACCCACAGCGTCAGAGCAACCAAAAAAGTTGTGGCCCAGTTGACCAGATTTTTTTTGAGGGGGAAATTGAAGGAGGCTTCGGGTTGTGACAACTTTTGCATGAAAATTTATTAAATGTCACACAGAGGCAACACCGATAATGAAGGCAAAAAAATGGGTATGTGTCAATTTTCCTTGTTTTTGCGGTTCCCATAGGAAAGTAAATTAATTTAAAATCTAAAAAAAGTTCGTTGACAGCTTGGGGTCCTCAGAAAAAAGCGGGACAGCAGCTGACTCACTGTGCCATTGATTACTTTTCTGTTTTTATCGGGTAGAGATACAATTTTTTTAAACCTAGCTATTATATATAGACATTTACCAATTGTTAATAAGCTAATGATGACACAGAAGAACTCTTGGTTATCTTGCTCTATTTATAAGAGGAAGAAGTTGTATCTTCAAAAAGTAACTAAGATTTTTCTTATTAAAAAGGTAATTGAAATAATTACAAATCAAACTTAATGACATGTTAAGGTTTGGAATTAACTTCTCCAATAAGATATTATGCAGGTTGTGCCATAATTAAAATGCAATTTAAGTTAGCTCTTGAACAAGATACAAACGCAAAAACATTTGCTGGTGAAAGCACATCCTAATGAAGTTTGCCACGTCGACGTCTCGGCGGCAGCCACATAATTTCCAAATGCACTGTAATGCAAGCTGGCATCTGTTTCTGCTGACAGATAATCTAATCTATGAGGATGCTTATCCTGTTCTCATCGCATTTCACTGGGAGTAAACCCAGAGATACAGATACAGATACAGATACATTGAGTAGTCCATGAGATGCAACTGGCATGCAGCAGCAGCAGCGGCAGCATGTGCTGGTGGAAATTAGGCACTGCTGCAACATTTTGGGGAATAATTTATACACACACACATATATATTAGCGTGTGGATGTCAGTCTGTGGAATTTGCCGAGTTCCTTATGGAAGTGTCTTAATAAATTTCTGACTAAAGACACAACTAAGAACTTGGCTGGCAAATAAACTTTTGCTGTTTGTACACTTGGAAGTTGCCATGTCATGCCAAATGCAAATCCCCCAGTTTATATACATCGAGACAAGATGGCCTGCCAAGCTGTTGATGCTGAAGGTGTCAGATTCATTGACTGCAAACTTTGAAGAACATTAATGCGAGATATATTATACACAAAGTTGTATAAAGAGTGCTTTGATCTTGCTTCTGAGAAAATTAATTAACTTCACAGCCAGGCTCATGAGCATCATAATAAATCAATAATCATTTTAGAAAGAGTCAAGCCAAAGCCAAAGCTGAAGCTGGAGCCAAAGCCACTGGACCATCATATTTTTCCATCTATTTATACCTCTTGGCTTAGCCATTTAAGCAATTTGCCATGGTAACCCGTACGCCAAGACGAAATTCGTTGTCAGTTCATTAGGTTAATTAAAAGTACAACGAAATTCCCCCTCAGGGTTTCCTGCTGTCATCGAGAACCCATCATTAGGGCGAAGCGAAACCACGAAAAATAGCAATTAGAGCCTAAAAAGATTTGTTCTTAAACAGATTGCGTTACAAGCATTTTGGGAACGGGGGGCCTTTTGATTTATCTACTTTTTTATTTCTGGCAATTTTTTAACAATTCAATCAGTCAGGCGAAAAAGGAAACGCAACGCGCACACAAAAAATAATTAATCAAAGTTTCTGTTCTTAATTTAAAAGAGAACGCGCTCAAGAACATATTCTTCTTTGAGATACAAATATATATATAGAGATATACTTTTTGCACGCTTGAAGCGATTTGTCCTTGAGTCGAGGCTGTTCAAGTCGAACTCAAAGCCCTCGATGTCTCGAGCTCGCCGCGGTCTGTCTGGTCTGATTATGACACTGCCAATGCCTCTCGCGAAATAATACAAAAAAAAATCCCTCCTTCGGCCATTAGAAGAACCGGAATAACCAGTGGAAAACTGCGCCAACTCTGCCAGTAGGCAGAAAAGCGAATTGCGGCTGGCTGCCGGCTGCCTGCTGCGAGTGCATTAAACTCGGTTTAGTGACAGTGAAAGTGGTTGGCGCAGTTGCTAACTGGGCCTGTCTCTCCGTCTCCCGGACTGGTCCGCCGGTTACATGACCAATTTTAATTTATGGAAAGGATTGTGACGACGACGAGGCGAACTACTACCAATCCTAGGGCGAATAGACCATGTTACCCCCCAAACGGGAGTTGTAAATATATACTTTTCGCAGTGCGGTTGAAAGGGGGAAATAAATGTGTAGATTTCGCCTGAGATTGTAAAATGAGAACATGGGTTTTAACGTAGTTATTTATTGGCATTACATTTATTTTAGGTAGATGGAGCAATACTGGATTTGTTTGTTGTAATAAACTTTTAAGACATGTATTGGTTGCTCAAAAATTAATCAATAAATTGAAGAGAATTTTATTAAAATGGTTTTTGTAGGCACTTAGGTCTTTAAATATTTATTTGTTTTAATTCGCCCTCCAAACATCTTATATTTGTCTTTAAATTGTGGTATTTCTTTATTCATTACTTAATTATATTGCAAAACCTGCGGTTGCACCTCCTTCGTATACCTTCTCCCCTCTCAAATCTGCAAAAACAATATTGCATCACAAATATGGCGACGATGCGCGCATAATTCGCTATTTCCGGTGGCAAAGCACACCTCCAAATAGAGAGGCAGCCGCAGAAAGAGTGTGAGAGAGAGAACGAGATAGAGAAGGACGGGACATAAAAGCCGAAGCGACAACAATTTTATTTTATTTATTTATTCCCTTTTTTTGTATTATTATTTTGTTCTTTTTTTTCGAATGCACGCGCGAGTGGCAATAATTTATTCAATCAACGCAAAAGCCAACACCAAACGAGCACTCACACGGGGCACTCAGAGATACGCGCACTCAAAGATATGCACGGCGAGAAAAACTTTACGGGATTCTATAAATGATTATTAAATGGAAAATTAATTTCTAAAAATATTTTTAAAATGCTTAACAACTTATTACCAAACTGTAGGGTTTGGTAAGTCTTAAAATTCTGAATTTGAAATTGATTTACAGATTTCTTTTTGGAACGCCTGACATGCTCATTTTATTAATTGATTGTCCTAGCGCAGCAGTTAATTAAGTGAACAAAACATTCTAAGCTCCAGAGGTTAAATCATGAATCAAATCACAAATCTAGATCGATTTTGTATTTCTCAGTGCACAAAACACAGTCACATTCAGCACTTGGCACGCGGAGAGCCTAAATTGTCTAATGATGCCATCATTTGAGGCGGACACACAGCAGACAGCGTTTTACGATGGCCACGGATTGGGATTCAGAGTGTTCAGAGCGAGAGACAGGGGCTGCTACTTGGGCTAATAAAAATTTACGCATTGTTGCTCGGCGGGCAGCGAGGCGGCAGGAAACAGGAAGCAACACTTGATGCGCAGTTATGAAATACAAAGAGCCAGCGAAGAGATACACCATATGTATTGGAAACGAGAGAGCGGGAGAGTGGGATTGTTGATGGTCGTGTGGCAACAATGGGAATATCTATGGCTACCTGGTCGGGCAGGCCCTAAGTGGTGAGCAGATACCATCGCCTGGGTATTTTCTAGATACAACGTGAAGGAGAGTCGAAGCCCCCCAAGGGGTGGGGAGAATGGATATGGATTGGGTGTAGATAAGCATAATGTGTGTGTGTAATGGGAATATTTCAGGAATTAGAATATACCAAACAAGATTAGATAATCGAAATGACGCATTAAGTTGAGTAATTTATATTCCTACTTAAATGAAGTATGATTAAAATAGGACTTATTAAAGTTGTTTACAAAGAAAATTAGGAATTATAATATTACTTTAGGAAAATATAATTGAAGACGGTATTTCCCAAATATTTTCTCTTAGTGCTTTTCACGCTGAACTCCTTTTTTGAAAGGCCTCATATTTTTCTTGCTTTTATTTTGGTTTGTCGCCAACCCAATTGGCAAAAACAGATTTTACACACTGCCATCAACAAATTGTGCACATGGCTAATTGCAAATTTGTTGCGCCTCGCTCTTGGCACCTGATGGGCCATATTAAAACCCAAAAAGAAAATTTGTTAAAAATATTACAGCCAAGGTGGACGGACGAACCTACATATTTATGCGAAATTGAAGCAAAATTGTAATGACAGATAGACACAAAGAGACCAAGGCATGTATGATATACAAAGTTAAAAATGGCATTCTATGTCAAAATATTATGATGATTTTCAATCAGAAAATATATGTGTGAAAGATCAGGGAAATATATTTATAAATAACTATATATATTTAAATATATTTTGGAAAATATCTAAAAGTAAGAGAGATTAGGAAGAAAGCTATACCATATATTTAAGCAAACAACGACCTTAATAAATCCAGACAGGGATTTCGTTTGTTTAAAAAAATGCTTAATTTAGAACAACAGTTTCCCCTTCATGCATATATGTATATCTCTCCCTTGATACGTGTCTCTTGTATAATCTCCCAAAGCCCCCGACAAATTCCTTTTCGTACCTCATTTAATCTGTTGAAGGGATTCCCTTTATCATGTAACCCACTCATGTCCAGGCTTCAATGAACTGACAAGCTCACATCATTAGCAAGATGCCTTGGCTGGAATGGATCCACCACTCCCCGCTGTCAGAGAACTTATGTGCTGGCATTATTATTTTTTTTTTTTGTTTTGTGGATTTTTCCCTAAACTAGCAAGAACAGCACCGAAATCGATGAATCTCCAGCGATGTTTTTATGCTCGCCGCATCGCTAATTCGAAATCATCCATCAAGTTGGCAAAAAGGCGAACTGAGGCAACCCACCAAAGAATCATTCAGTCACTTCAGCCCAGGGACCCAAGGGAAGGAAGAGAAAAAAGACTCTAAAAACGGGAAGACAAATGCAATCTCCTGACTGGTGTCTCCAGGGCGTGTCTTTTTAGAGGGCGTGGCGGGAAAATAAACAAAAACAAAAACACTCTAGATGAATGTCTCGACTATAAAATACCTTAACTTTAAAGAGCGGTGGCTCTACGAGTTTGTACATTTCGTTACATTTTAATGGGAGGAAAAAAATTTGAATCTCGGAGAGCATTTAGAAAAATAGTCGTTGCTATTGAACGAAAAGTACAAGCTTTTGTTTCTCCTTTGCTTGTACATTGCAGGAGGAGAGTGCGAGCGAGGAACCTCTTTTTTCGATCTCTGGTATAAGTATTCATAAAATATTTATAGACAATGAATAAGCTCCCATTCTCCCATCATGCCCATTTTCTCTCACAATTAATGGGTATTCAAAATTCGCAGCAATGCCAAAAGTTTGCAACTCTTTTGTCTGATGACAAAAAAGTTTGTTGTAGGCGCGTTTACTGCCGCTGCTGGTGCTGGAGCTGCTGCTGCTGCTGCGACTTTGACAATGAATTTAGCCTTAAGGCTGGAAAGCAAAACAAAGCAAAGTCGGCGGCGGACCCTGGCTGGGATAAAATCCTGTTTTTCGCCCAGGAATGAAGGCGAACTGGTTTTCGGGTTGTGGGTGTGGTGGAACTGGAGTGCAGTCCCAGTCGGCTACGTCATCAAGGCGACAGCTTTTTTTCTTGTAGGATTTTTCTTTCTTTTTTTCTTCTTCTTTTCTGTTGGCTTTGTGCAGCGACAACAATAAGGAGGCAACTTGACTGGGCGCTGACAAAGCGAGATTGATGCCCATCTAGGGCATGTCTTGGTCGTATTCTGGGCGTTGATTATATTGATGGGCGCTGCTGTTGCTGCTGTGGCTGCTTCTATGCCATGAACAGGTAACAAAAAAGACAAAAAGCTGAATGCAAAGTGAATGAAAATTGGGAAGAGAGGGGCTTGGAAGAGAAAAGCGCAGAAACTATTAAAGGAATCTACCATAGAGGAGATTTTCAGGACATTTTTAGGCATATTAAATAATTTAATTTTAATCTTTGATACTAAAAAGAATATTACGTTTTTTATAAAATTATGGAATATTAAAGATATATAATAACACCGTTGAAATTAATAAAAGTTGTTTTCCTTAATTAAATAAATATACAATCCATCATTAGGAAACCTCTTGTTTCCTTATGAAAATTTAAGCTCTGAACCCATTATATAATATATAACAGAATCCACCCGTAATAAGAGCCCCTAAAATCTTACATAATCCCAAATGAGGGAAACCTCTTTACAAATTGTACTTCTCATAACCGTAGGCTAAGATTTTAATTTTTTTCGGCTAATTTGTGCTAATTACTTATTCCCTCTTCTCTTTTTTGCAACTTTTTCATTACAGGTAAGTTGAAGAACTCGTAAAACTCATTGCGCCAGTGAGAGACCAAAGTAACCTCATGAGTGGAGGCAGGAACCACGGGTAACTTTAATTAGTACAAAAAAAAAAAAACAAGGCTGGCAGCAAAAATATTCACGCCTTCGAAGAAAACTTCGGACTTGGGGATTTACGGTCATAAATCTTGCAAAACACGAAGGCAACCAGCAAACAGCAAGAAAAACAGGTGCTCCACTGGCCAGATCCCCGAGAAAATTGAATTAAGATGAAAGAAAGGCCTAGCCAGAGTTAGAGGGAGATAAAGATAAAGAGAAAGAGAGAGAGAGAGAGAGAGAGCATCAACAACTTTTTAATGCTTTGGCAATTTTATGCTTAATATTTTCGTTACCTGCATCAAAAGTACACG
Source organism: Drosophila burlai (assembly GCA_008042655.1). NCBI lineage: Eukaryota > Metazoa > Arthropoda > Insecta > Diptera > Drosophilidae > Drosophila > Drosophila burlai. The sequence continues at coordinate 3,372 of VNJT01004391.1, read as the reverse complement.
GACAGAGGCAGAGGTAGAGGCAGGCCACCAAGTAAAAGTCAAGACCCCAGGAACAGATGCTCCAAGATTTCCTCAAAAGATAAACAAAACAGACAGAAAGGAAGAGCGAGAGATGGCGAGAAAGAGATAGCCACAGGGGCAGATAGAAAGAGTCAGATAGAGAAAGGTAAAGACAGAGATGGACAGTTTTTAAGCTTAATAAGATCAAAATCTCTGCGGATTATACAACAAACTTTTCTTACCTTTTTTTTTGTATTTTTTTTAGACGCCACGCCTCTGTTGGGAACATAAGGCCCCTTTGCGGTCAAGACACGAATTTCGTATATATATTTTTTATATACATATCTCTCTCCTTATATTTATTTTCTTTCCTCTTTCTTTATTCATTTTCCTTGCCGTCTTAAGTCAAAAGTTTACTCTGTGTAAATTATTCGCAAAGCAAACAACTCAAAAGCTAAACGGGGCGGAGGGGAATCCCAGAAGGGAGAAGGCCAGGAGTTGCACCATGTGACATGTTTTGGCAGTTTTTTAAACAGGGATTAGAAGGAACGTCTCGTACAAGAAGTTGTAAGTTTTTAAGCACGAAAACATTTCCAGCGCCACAGAAAAGTTTTATATTCATTCCCAAACCCCCAACTTGTTCCGATTTCAAGTGCTGCAAAAACATTTCGAAGAATGAATATTTAATGTCCCCGGGCATCTCCCTCTCTCTCTCTATATGCACATATATATGCAAAATCATTTGACACGTAGAGGAATCTCTGTATTCGATAGAGTTGGAAAGTAATAAAAAATAATGCAAATGACATATACGAGTAGGAAAAAAGACTGCATCATAATGATGATGATCGCAAACCATGTTGCATAAATTGCTACATAAAAAAATCCCCCTTTCTCTCCTACCGCCTCTGCTTATCTTTTGGGTCTTTTGAAAACCCTCGAAGCAGAAAGAAAAATTGTCATTGTAACTACATAAAAATGAAATGCAATAAAAATACCCGCACTAAACTCGAAAAACCAACCGAAAAACAGCAACAACAATAACAATTGGAACAACAGAACCAGAAGGCAACACATAAAAATAATTTCAAATGAGCAGAGCAGAGGGTCGGGTGGAAGGGAGAGAGGGATACCAGAGGATTTGGGGCATCGGGAAGTGCTACACAGTGCGAAAAATCGAAAGACAACACGCACAATTTATTATATTTGCTTAAAAGTTGTTTTACAAGAAAAAAAAAAGCAGCATAAAAAACGTTTCCGAAGAAGGGATAACAGAAAACTTTGGTATATCGATGCTGTAGAGATATTTGACGCTATATTAAATATATTTGCGATGAATCGATGTTCTGTTTGGACCAACAAATCGAAAAAGGATACAACGATTTTTCGATAATTTCGATAATATAGAAATTTTAATTCGGAAAAAGTCGATATGTTAAAGTTAACATTATTTTTGATATTATATTGAGTGCGATATATTTTTGGTTAATATATTTTATGGGACTTCCCAACTTAAAAGATTAATGATTATTAATTTTTCTTATGAATAATTGAAGATACTTTTAGCTCTCAGTGCACCCAAATATAAATGAAAATTGTTCGACTGCTCTTGTTGTTTTTCCTGCTGCTGCTTTTGCCGCTTCTGCTACTGATGCTTTTCCCGGCTGCCTCTTCTATTATTTTTTTCGCTCGATTTTTATTTTGCCACAGAAATGAAAACTATTGAATGTCAAACAAAACGTGCAATCGCAATCGACACATACAGAGAGACGCGCTTGCTCGTACACACAGAAATTCAGACAGTTGGAGATATTAAGGAATATTTTTAGGTAGGGCGGGGAAAGGAGAAAGAGGTGGAAAAGTGAATGCAGACCGGCACACACGGCGTATACTTAACCAAAATATTTACCCCGTGCTCGGTTCTCCTCTCTGTGTTGGTGTATGAGTGTGTGTAGTCGCAGATTAAATGGTTTTTTATGTTTATTGCACAAATACTTTTGTTATTATTCCCGTTAGTTGTTATTGAGGTTTCTTTTGGTTATTGTGTTGGGAAAAAATAAAAAACAAAACAAACTTGGCATATTCCATTTATGGTAGATGAAATTTCGGTTTGTGTATTGAGAATAGGATTTGGAAAAAAGATAATACGGAGGAAAATGAAGGGAGAGTTTAATTTGGGGATTGTACATTAAGATAGGGATACCATTGAGCTCAAGTAATTATCGATGGGAAACTGATTAGTTACAAATGAATAGTTGGTTTGGTTATCAAAAGCTTTTTGCTTAAAGTCCAGCTTCAAACAATTTAATTTTGCCCTGTGTCCCTATGTCAAATCCAAATAAAGGAATATATATTTAGATATCATATATATCATATATTGCATTTTAATAGCTTATTTTGGTATGCATAATCTGGCCATTGTGTGTTGTTCTTAACGCTTGAGTGGCTTGCATTTTTAATATTTTTATTGAGCAACCAACTCTTACTCCCACCCATTAATTTCGCGCACAATTTAATTCAAATTCGAGTCTCTATAAATAAATCAGTATGCAATTTATTTATAATCCACTGCCTTGATAGATACTAATACTGCCAAAAGCCCAAATGGCAATCGATCAATGTAAAATGGCTTTTGTAGCTGAGACGCCATGACCTTGACGATGATTTTTGGCAGAGCTCGTTAGACTGATAAATGCGTTTCAGTTGCAGTTTCCCCACAGAGACCCACACACACTTAATATATATTATATACACAAATATATATATATCGGTGTCTGCTTTTATCTTGAAAAATAGGAAGGATTTTTGTTAATTTACGTAGACTAGACGAACCAGCAAAGTAAATAAATAATATCAAAAGCAATTTGGCGTAGGAATGACTTTTCTTAAATGGTTTTATAAAATTTAAAATATATTTCAAATAGAATTAATATTAGAAAATGTATTTAATGGATGTAAAAAAAAAGAATTGCCTTTCTTATTCAGCATCCTTTTTAAATAAATATAAACTGCATTTTTGCGTAAAGAAATTAACTTAAAGGACACTTAAAAAATAAAGAGAGAGGCGACAAATTACCGCAGTATTTTTCACCGCCTCAACGCCTTTCGCTCGCTATCCTTTTAACTTTAATTAATTGACAGATTGGCTTACATTTTTTTTTTTCTTTCCACAAGGCCGAGGGAAAAATGGTTAAAAACTTTTGCACTTGTTTCGCCTCGAAACGGAAGGGAAATTCGTCAGGCCCTTGGCCCATGTTTCGAAATCCACTTTAGCATAATTTTCCCTGAAGCCCTTTGGGCCAAAAGGGAGCTCTGTTGAGCTTGAGCTCTATTAAATGCTTATCGTTCGCTTAGCTTATCCGCAGGCCAAGA
>VNJT01004389.1:0-13781 GCA_008042655.1 Drosophila burlai | reverse complement strand
GCCTGCACTGAGCCAAAGAATCAAAGTAGTAAATATATCGATGACTTTAAAGTCCTAATTTCCATATAATAACTTATTTTAGCATCTATTTAAATTTTTAAACATATGGTTTATTCATGAAAAGTTAGAGGTATGAAACAAGTATATCCTTAGCCTGCCCAAGAGTTTCCTCTCAGTGCACAACCTGAGTGAGAGGCTGTCTACGTGCCGAATAGAGCACCGAGTCTGTAAGCTGCCACGCCCCTCGCACCGCCCACACACACATGAGCTGTTAGGAAAAACTATCTACGTCGCAGGAAAAAGTTTCCTTTTGCCACCACGTTCCCTGGAGTAACTTCTACACGTTGCGGCTGTGGCTGCGGCTGCAAGCTGTAATGTGAATCGCTGGCTCCAACTCCCCCTATCAACGGCACACCACCCTCATACATATATCCCTCAACCTCTCAATGGGCCAATCGAGGCGGGATGAGCCACCGCTGCCAGTCAGTCAGTGTTCGGCAAATCGTCTCAAGCATTTAAATTCGACATTAATTGGATTAAGTCTGTAGTTTGTTTACTCGAGCTCGGCGCCACTCATCGCACTCATGTGCAATAATGGGTATAACTTCGAGTTGCCTCCTCCTCGTCTGCCGATTTCTAATTTATTTATTTTGCATAATTGCAGACATACTTATTAAATTACAAATTTAAGTCCCAGTCCACTCAATCAGACACAGATGCCACTCCAGCACGATGTTTATCATTTTGACATCGGCTTTGCCGCTCTCTCAGACTCTCCTCTGTGGTAGACAGCTGAAATAATTTAAATGTCGACCAAATGGGTTCAATGAATTCTCAATGGACTTTCAGGTCGACAAGTTAGATTAATTTACGGCTATATGAGACATTGTGGGTTTCATTATTCAAAAATGACTCAGATGAAAGGATTTGCCATTTAAGCAAACTTTCTTGGCTGGATTACTTATTTAATTGTTTACACATTTGCAAAAGTAATTTTAAAAGACCTTTAAAGATGTGGAATCCACATTGTGGACTTTTTCATTTATTCTGTGTATGGAAATTTATGTAAGATCAATATGCCCTTTTAATTTAGGCAACTAAACATTTCAATAATATGAATTTATTGAGGAATCCTCACTCATATTGGGCTTCAGTGGAGTGAAAAATGATTACCTGAATTTCGGAATCGTAAAGTTTTGTTTCGTTGGTAAAGTAATCTTATTTAGTAAAAATGTTCAAAATAGTTTTGTTAAAAAGTAGGCTTTTGATGTTAAAGTCCACCCCAAAGAAATTGTAGTGCAAATGAAAAAAAATCAAATCATAGCTCCAGCCTCTTATTTTCCCTTTCAGTTTTGATGAGAATCCCTCGACGAACCGAAAATCATTTCGTTCTCCAACGGATGCTGTTCAAATAGGCAGACTCAAATAGGAAAACAAGCAAACAACTGGTATATTGTTGCGTAAATTAGCTCGCTAGATAGAAATAGAGGAGCAGCAGCCCCGTGAGCACAAGCCTCCCTCTTTTCCCATCCCAAAAAAAAAACCGCAGGGGCTGGAACAGGAAGATGAACTCTCAATCCAACTGCCAACAAGTTTATAACTTTTTTTTGGGCACGCTCGGCTGCCGGATTGATTCGATTAAAACGTCAACAGTGGCAGGCAACTGAAGCCAAGGAAAAACAATTCGCCAACTCCCCCACACGCACATGTGTCCGCATGGGCCAACTCCGTATATTCCCAGCAAGTGTGTGCTTGTGTGTGTGTTGGCCCTGTCATATCCATCTCGATTCCCGTTGCCTGCCGAAAAGTTGTCACACCAAATTCGGCTTTACTTTTATTTTGTCATCTTTCGGCTCGTGTCTGTTGTTTCTGCCTTGATGTCGCACATTGGGGGCGCCTCATCCTTTGACATTTCGCCTCCGGGGGTCCGGGGCTCGGGACCCTCAGAGGTCAGAAGGAAGCCGAAGCGGGGACAGAGGCCTTAGCCTGTCATGTCGTTTGATCTTTTATTGTGTTTGTTTTACGAGGCGCAGTAAATCCCTTTTAAATTGCAAATTCTTTATGCTCGCTTTTTCGGCACACGCATAAACACCCCAGACCCGGACCAGGCCTAACTTCCGCTCATATGCGGCCGGGCGAGCCGGGTTTGATTTGTATTTCGCATTCCCATTTATTTGTGAATTTCATCCGCCATTTTATGATTATTATTTTCTCGCCTCCTTGAGCCTCCTTTTGGCACCCACCCTCGCCCGCTCGCTGTCATTGAAAGCGAAAGTGTGCTGTCGCCGGCAGCGTTGTCACTCGGATGTTTTCACCTACCAAGCCGACGCCCACGCCGTGGCTGGCCATCCGCCCCGGTGAGTGATAAAAATTTATTGGATCGAAAACAATAAATATTTGATTTGATTCATTTCAACAGACCTACGTTCGCAGCCCATCATGATTCGCTGGCGATTGATTTCGTGTCCGTCCATTCGGTTAATTGAAATACAAAACTGTTTATGTGCTCTAAACTCCTCGGACTTTCCGGCGGAACCGGAACCGAAGCGGATCATAAGCCGCAAGGAACAGAAATTTAAGTAAGGAAAAAAATAACAGCGACAGCAACAAAGAAAGGTTGCGTGCCGGCCGGTCCGAAAGTGTAATTAACTTTGGCGCTCGCCCTCATTTGCAGCCCATCAAGGAGATGAAGGAGCGAATTAGAGAGCTATGGCATAGGAAATCCCACACAGCCGATGGGAAGAAATAAACGAAAACGAAACAAAGACACTGCGGCGCTGAAAAGGGCCGAAAATCCCCGGTATTTCAACGCCTATTACAACTGCAAATGAACCCATAAACCCATTTAAGCAATGCCCGGAACACGAAAAGTTTTCCACGACGACGCAGCGTCGGAGGGCATTTTCCCCCGGTCAAAGGGGCTGGGCGTAGGTTTCGTCCAGCCTTTCTGATTATTGCTCAACACTTGAAAAGTTTTTTGGGCGGCGGCTTACTGCCCGCCAGAAGTTTACTTACACCCAAAAGCAAGGCCAGCACTTTGAATAAGAGATAAAACTGTTACGTGCCCCGTGTCTGCCTGAATGGAGGAATATTTCTGTTATCGCACTGAAAAGATGTTTCGTGCTCTTTGTGTTTACCTTGCTCATTGCCTGCCCTCCTCCCTTCCCTTCTATTTTTCTTTTTTTCTAGTACTCGTGGGGTATATGGTTTTTTTAAGAGAAGAAAGGAAGCGTTTCCCGCTTTAAGGGTTAGTTTCTGTAAGCTTTATAAATAAATATTTAACAAATGTCTGATTAAATTAAATGCTTTATATTTCAGGGAAAACTGTCAAATTAGATGCAAATAAGTAGGCAGAGTAACTTCATTCTTATTTATATTTAAATTACTAATAGCGTTGAATAAAGTTAAATAATTAGCACTATATCTTTTATTCAAGTCTATTTTTTTAATTACTTGTATTAATTTTTTTTTTAACCATATGGTTACTTTTTACTTAGTGTTTCCTGGTCGTTTTCACAGCTTTTATATTTCTTACACAAGTTTTCCTTTACAAACAGCAAAGAAAGTCATAGAAATACCTTAACCTTGTTCCCTAGATTTTACCTTCAGAGAGCACCAAGTGCCCAAAAGCCGGGTCAGAAAAATTCCTTTGTGCGTTAAGCATATGCAAGTGAAATGCCGGAGCTGGAAAATGGAAAAATGAGCCGGGATAGACATGGAAACGGAGTTGCGGTGGCCAGCAGCGTGACTCAAGTTACGACAAAAGGATTCTGGGACGCACTTTCGACCGATTTCCATCCGCTGGCATACCTTGGCCCCAGCTTGTGGCCCCCTCTTTGTGCCACATCATCAACAAATCGTCAATAACACTTGACACTCGTTGCGGATTCTCGACCCTTTTGGTCCCGGCCGTTGTGAACTTTTTTAAGAAATTACTTTTTTCGGCCACGGCGATAAACAGTGAAGAGCCCGGCCCAGGAACAAGACGCGTTCGGGATTTCCCTCTAACCCCAATCTGCTATCGCGTCATTGGAGCCGTTGTCAAAGGCAGTCAGGCGAGGCAGACAAGCCACAACACCAAAAAACAAAAACAAGAAGAGATGTGAAGGAAAAGAAAAGAAAAGGAAAAGTTCCGGAACCTGACCTAACCACCGAATCCATGGCGATGGGAGGAGGCGAAAGCTGGAAAATGGGAGAGCGAAGCCATCAACGTTTTGACCTTGATGAATTCTTCCTGGCCTGACTGATAAGAGGTCCTGACCCAGCCACCAAATCAACGTGAAATGAATAAGAACACAGCTCAAATATTGAATTTGGCCTAACGAATGTTAAATACTCTGAAGTCGGTTGTTTTTTAAGGTTTTGGTAGGAATAAGCTAAGACTTTGCAGCTGTAGAGTGAAGTATTTAAGTTTTGTAGTCTATGTAAAATTTTTGTTTTTAATAATAACAGATATTCATTACATTTGAAATGCAATTATTTAATTTTATGGACTTAATTTACTGTTGCCTAATATCTTAAAAATGCTTTAAAAGTTCCTGAAAAATTAACAAAATGTGTTTGTAGTTAACAAATATAATGAGCTTTTTCATATAATATATCAAAAGAATGACTTTAACATTTATAAATATTTTTAAAGACAAGACATCGCTTGAAAAAGGTAAAACTTATCCTGAACTTATCCGTCCAATCGTCTTTACCACGCAAAGTTAACATAATGCTGTACCTTTGGCCAGGATACATTTAAAAAATGAATAAAAAATAAGCAAACTGACGAAGGAAACTTTGTACTTTAATTATTTGTCTCCTTTTGTTGTGCTTGAATTTTTTGTTGATTTTCCCCGGTTGATTCCTGGCCCTATTCTTCCCTTCCACAGTGTTTGTCTTGCTGATTCCGCTGGATGTTTAGCTTCCTGCTTCCGTTTTTCAGGGACTGCTGTCGCTGTCGCTGCCAGCATTTCCATTTCGTCTCAAACACTCCGCGTTTAGTTTCGTCTGATTGCGAGCTGCCAGAGATGCAACATGTTTGAAATTCCGAGAGCGTTGCTCACGTCCTTTTTCACTTTTATTAGTGTATATCTGCTGGTGTCCTTGTTTTGGCAATGCGAGTGTATGTGTTTGTGTCTGGCAGCTAAATTGAATGACTTGCTTGGCTGGGCCAGGCCTGTATCGGGGTTATCCTCCTACACATAACATACCATACCATATAGCCCCGTGTCTCCGCAATGGTTCTATTTCAGCCAGCCGGCATGTTAATGTCCCAGCCCCTCGTCTCGATAGTGACACTCGTATCCGTGAAATGCAAATGTAAGCGTGCCTCCTGAACATTATGAATAATTCCGGTTAAGATTCCTTCTCTGCCATTTGCCATTTTTTCTTTTGAACCCGCATCCACTTCCACACTCTCGGTGGCATTGTGCTCTTGGCGGAGGAGAGCCCCCGCACGACCAGAGGCACCTGAGCATAAGTAGTTGCTGCTGCTTGTTAAGCGACTTGTTTTGCTCATACTCGTTCTTGGTCTCATTGCCATTGTAGTTCATTCCGCCCCCAGTCCCGCTCCTTGTCTCGAGCTGTGACATTTATTATGCAAAGCGGAAAGCAAAGCGGCAGACAAGGAGCTCGGGCAATCGGTAATTACACTAGTCAAAAAAGGATATTGAAAACGGTTAACTTACTACTAATAACTTCGCGTTAAAAGAGCCCAATTATAGCAAAATATATCACGAATATTAAAGAAACATTTTTAGGATTTTCTTTAAGAAACCCAAATAATATTTCTTAAGTACCTCAATACTCAGTTGAGTGTTCCCCCTTAGAAAAAGGAAAATAATTTAACACAAAAGTTCGCGGTAGCCATGGAATATCTTAATTAAAATAATATTTAAAAGGAACTTTTTTTCAGTTACAAAAGTAATTTTAAATTAAACCAAGGTATCATTGTTGCCAGGCCATATTTCTATATTAATATACTAATCCTAAGAACTTTCTTATAGTAATTGAAATCCGAAATAAATTTAACCAAAAATAATTTTTTTTTATAAATAAACGACTTCAAAACTAACTTAAAATCTGTCGGCCACCATATCATATTTAAATCTAAAATCTATGTATTATTATCAAAGTAAAGCATCACCATATGATTTTAATATAAACAAATTTATTTATTCAAATGTTCCTATAATTATTTTCCAATTCAAAATTATTATATTATGCATGATTCCTGCTGTTTCTCCCAGTGCACACAAGCTGGCAACGGAATATCTGACTCCGACTCGGAGAAACATTGCGGTTTGACACCAGGCCGGGGGCGATGATTAAACCAACTACCCAAACCCGGCTTGGCTCCGATAAACGAGGCGAGGCGGTAGGCCGCAATGGAATGGGAATGGAATGGATCCAATCCGATCCGATCCGGGCACCCTGAGCGTTTCTCATTACTTCCGCTACATTTGCCGGGTTTTGAATTTTGATTAACGCCAGGTGATAAAAAGGTCTTTGAAGCTCCAATTTAATTTGGGTAAATGCCACTTCCTCCGCCGCCTGGCACGTTTTCAATTCGAAAGGAAGATGCGGCACGTCATGATTGTTGACTCTTCCCTGGGCCCAGTATCTCTCTGTCTCTGAGTCAGCTTTTGGCCCAATTCGAAGGCGTCAAATTGATGGCCTGCCATTAAATCACAAACACACCCAGAGAGGCACACACGACTGTCAGCTGGGAAAACCACAGACTTGTCACCTCTATGCGGTTTGCGTTTGGGTCAGGGTCAAATTATGCTGCTGCTGGAAAACTATGAATCGGCATTTGCTTTCGTGATTAATCGATCAACATCAGCACGAACATCAAAAATAATTTACTTAGTCCATTGTGAGCCAGCGGGATTGTGAATTATTTCCCATCAAATGCCGCTCAATTATACTAAGTGACACCAGAGGGTCGCCGGCTCAGCTCCTGCTATTAATAATAATAGACTACGCCCCTCCAGCCCCCACGGCCCCACCCAATTAGCTGGATTCCAAGGGTCGAGCGAGTGTCCGGGTCTGCGGGTCTGTATGTGTGCGGCAAATGTCACTGGGATAATTGAAAATTAATTATGTTGACATATTTGGAAAGTGATTGTTGAGATGGCGACTCGTTGATGATGCCCGCGCCGTATAATTTCCAACACCAGCCCGAACTCCAACTACAACTCCGCCCACATTTTGGACAGTTGCAGACAGCGGCTACTGAATGGCCACGGCCCTATGGCAAATTAGCCAGGCCCAGTCCTCCTGCTCCCCCCCTGCTAACCTCACCTCGGGTCTCCTGGCTTAATAGATGCCTGTCAGGTGGCCATTCATTTGGTGACGGCGCGCCAGGCTTTTGTCCCTGAATCCCGGAGCCACGTGAATGGGCGTAATACATTTTTTGCCCTTTATTTCCCCGGCGCACGGCACAAAGTATTTGGCTTTAATTGATGGCACCGGGCCAGGACTTAAAGCCTGCTGTTTGCAATTTCAGCTTATTAAGACTTAACCCGTTGATGGCTGTCTTTAACTTTAACGAAATATTTCTATTTGAAGCCTAAGGTTAAGCTAAGAATGAAATTAAGCAACTTGGAACAACTTTTATAATCATAATTCACAAAATAAATACTTATCGTATTTTTAATAATTAAATATTTGTTTGCTTTGACTAAATAAGTTAACTAAAGTTTTAAGCTATACGGGCAAGAGGAAACTCTACTTAATACACACCATTTTCATTACTATTTTTGGGAAACTGAAAACACTTTTCGAAGAACCAAAAAGATGACAAACTAAAGCAAATGTAAGTTATTTTAACCTAATCTCACAATTAACTAATTTTAATGTATAATTACTATTAGCCTTAATACTATTATTGAGCAATTAAGTCTCCTTGCCCAGGGTTAAAGCCATTCCAGCCACAAGCTGCAGCATGCAGCACGAGTTAAATCACAGCACACAAGACGGAAGGAAGCGTACCAAATGCTCCGGCCGCTCATTATGCGTCTCGACTTCCGTGTGGTCGGTCTGTGTGTGTGTGTGTGTCTGGGACTGCCGGTGTGTGCGAGCGAGCGAGCAAACATAAAGACGGAAATGCAAACCAACTGGCAACAGCAAGAGAAACAACGAATAAACAAAAAAGCAGAGGAGCAAGGAGGCGAATGTGAAAGGAGCGAAATAATAATTTCTAAAGAGCAGAAGTTAGGTTTGCATAAATAACGACAGTTTTGTGCCCATTTTGTTTGCATACTAAATGCATTTTCTGCTTTCAAAGCACTCACACATCCAGGCACACACACACACACATCCCCCTCTCCCGCACACACATTAAATACGACCCCAGTTCCTTCGGGAGCTCGAGATTAAAGTGTTGCCTGCTTTTCAGCGGTCAGCAGCTGTGCGAGAAAAGAAAAACAGCAAAACTACCATTCAAAAATTAAACAAAGTTATTTAAATTATACAAATTGGCATGCAAAGTTGGCCCGCTATTAATAGCTGGTCTCTCATAAAAGCCATATAGCGTGTGCCTGGCTGTCCCATAGACAAACAAGTAATAACAAGGCTTTGCGAAAAAAAACAGTGAGGAATGCCGAAAGCGGTCTCAATGTGCCATTTCCCCACTGTCCCAGCGCCATCAAAACAAACGCATTTTGCCACTAACGCCCGAATGTCACGCAAACGGGGCTCTATTCCAGTGCAGCGAGCTCCCTAGTCCTGCCCTGTCCTGGAATGCGAGGTCCTAGCTCCCGGCATCTCTCATTCCAAAACACCGAAATCACCCACACCGACGCCCACTCGATGCGGATACGGATACGGAGCCGGAACCATGACGCTATCAAGCGGAAGTGGCACATGCAGCCGACCGCGCATTGCTTACTCACTCAATCGCGAATGCGAAATACCAAATACTCGTGAAAATTCCAACAAAAAAGCAGGAAAAAGAAAACGAAATAAAGAGGAACCAAAAGGAATTCAGAGCCATCGATGCGTGCCGCGACAATTAAGGGGGCGTAACGGTCTTTACATTGGGGGAAAGCCGGAGCAATTAGTAGGCCCCCGATTATAAGACACCCCTGTGCAAATATTCATATTAAACAATCGCCGCCGCCTGCAGCCCAAACAGCCGCTGCAATTATCGACTCCAACTTTTCGCATTCGACCATGGTAACCTTTCACTACAGTAATTATTATGTGGGTTAAAAGCCCCTTCCCGGGCCAGAGGCGTGATGTGTGCGCTTCGAGACTCAGCCAGACACGAACACGTCCACGAACACTGACACCGACGCCAAAACCCTCCGGGCACTTGACGAAAAAATTCAACAGCAATTTCGATAATGTCCTATAAGGAACTGAAAAGTATTATTTTAGGGTTTTGAAAATGAAGAGTTATTTGGCTTTTAAGAACATTTTATATAAATTTAATTTTATAATTTAAAATATTAAATGTACATAATTATTCAAGGTATATGGATCTAAATTACACAAAAAGAAATTATATAAATATGTGGTGTCTATAGGTAACATTATCTTAGGTCAGCTACTATAGCTCTATTACGTGCCACGAATGCTTGATGTACAGTGCAATCACGCTTTTCATACTTTATTTTAAATTTTTTTCAAGAACCAAATCAAATTGAAAAAATAAATAAGAAGCCCAGATAGCATTCTTACGAATGCTGTACCCTGATACAAGGCATAACAGGACTCTGACTTCTTACAGTGCAATCACGCTTCGACGTTGTGTCAGTGCCTGGTTTTTAAAGTGTTTTTCCAGTGGCAGAGGAGGGGGACGCCACTTGCGAGGCGCTGAACCAAGCTGTTGCCCGTGCTGTCATGAAAGTCAGTCAGTCGCCAGTTTTGTCAGTTAGTCAGTGTGTCAGTCAGTCAGTCAGTCTGTTTGGGTGCCCGTCCATCAGTCAGTAAGTCAGTCACTATCTGACGTCATCGGCAGATTGCGTGGCCGATTCAATAAAAGGGTTAAGTGTCTTTTGCTTTTTATGTTCACTTTTCATTAGTGAATAAAAATCAATATATGTATGTGTTGGCCAGAGTAGCTTTGTCTTAATTGAACCGAGCTAAGGCCGAGAGCTGCCGTCAAGTCCTTTGCCCCTGGTGGCTCCTTCGCCGGGATGCCGCCACTCATCTTTCATCTCTCTGGCGAAAGGACTCAGGACTTTGGAGGCGCACACGCAACGCAAAAGTGTTTACATTGTTGCCTGGGCTGGTTGCCAAATCATTTTACAGAGCCCCGGGCAAATAAACTTGACAAACATTTCAATCAAAAGTGAAAAGCCCCAATCCCAGGCTAAAATGTCGCCGGCAGACGTGGATTTGAGGCAACATTAATATTTACCTTGCCGCAAAACGTCACCAGCAGCAGGTGCACAATTATATTACATTTTCACGCAGAAAAATATTAATTAGTTACGTTATTTTTTTAAATATTTTTTTTTAAAAGCGCAAAAGTTGGGAAAAATAAACGGAAAGCCGCAAAACAAACACTCGGCAGCTCTGAGTTTATCAGAGGTGGTGGGAAAATGCAGCCAAATAGCCATGTCCAACCGCAAACACGCCCCCGAAAAGGGGGCAGAGAGAAGGAGAAAGGAGCGACGGGGCGGGGCAAACATTTGCGCATTTCTTTCGCGGCTGCGTTTTCCCTTTTCCTTTCGGGAATGAAAGGGACTTGAGGGAATTTCAGCGCGCATAATGTGCCGCATTGCGGTTTTTCCTTCAACGCTGGCAAGAGTGGCTTGCCGAACGCCGCAGGACACACACCGATACAAAGACACAGAAGGACTAGCAAGACCAGCTCCTTCACAGAGCAAAAAAAAGATTACGAAGGGGAAAATGTCGTTTAGTAAACATATTCCATTTCCTTAAACATATTAAATAATATTTAATATGGTTAACTAACTTAAGACCTTCAGCTGCTATAGCTAGTTAACATTTCGCGTAAATTTAATTATGCGTTAATTTCTCAATAAAAATAATATTTAACAAGCTGTAAAATTACAAATTGAGGTAACAAATGATGCAGAAAAGTTGAATTTCTATTTCTTTCTTTAATTAATTTCCGTTAATTATAAATAATTATTTAAAATAAAAGGGAAATAAAGTTCATTTCAAAAAAGTTTAATATACTTTTTCATAGGTTTGCAAATTTAATCAAAGTCTTGGGATATTTTTGTATACATAAATTCTTAATTAAATATTTCGTTTCTCTCACTGTAACCCTTTATGCGTGTATGTGTGTTCAGACAAAGTCGCGCATGTTGAGCTGAATTTTGAGCATAAACGGCATAAAATATGTGAGCAATAAAACAGGCGATTGAAATGCTCAAGTCAAAAACTTTTGCCAGAATGCCTTTAAGCGCCATCGGCTGCAGCATTGGTGGGTGGTTGGCCAAGAAAGCCAAGAAGCCGCCCTGCCTGATTTATGCCCCCGCCCCCGCTACCTCCTCTCCAACCAGAATGTGTGTGTGTACCAGCCCACATATGTATGCCACACTTTCACCACTCTCCAGCAGTGTGTGTGTGCGTCTAAGCCGATGAATGAGCGCCATTGAATCCGAGCTGGCAGCCGGGCTGCCTGTGAATTGCCTGTTTTAGGCCGGGCTTCTCTCTGCTTGCTCTCCATTTCCACATGCAGAGGAAAAAAATATAACTGGGAGATCAAGGGCCTTGGATGTATAGATATATGATCTTGATCCCTTAAAGCTGGACTAGGAGATTTCTTTAACTAAATACATTAAAATAACTATAGTTAATTGCAGGCCTATTATACGACAGAATTTCCTTCACTACAAATGCTTGCAAAATTGGTTAAATTGAGATTTTAACAAAAGGAACTGAATACACCGCATTTAAAATTAAGTATACGGCTAGTTGGTTGCACAATTCTTGAAATTACGTATACGACATATTGACTCTTTTGCAAACTGCACTTTCTCAAGTTTCCACTGGTTTAAAGTAAAGCATTCTTTTAGGCTCTCCTATTCTTAGTTTTCTCAGTGCAACCATCACTCGTCGTGGCTTTCGCATTCAGTTTACCCACTTTTCAATGGTTGCCAACAAACAAGCTTCGATGTTGGCACGCGCTCGGATTTGTGTGTGTGGGAGTGCGGCTTAGGTAAAAGTGTTTGAATTGAGAGAATTAGATGACTTTCTGAAGCCGCCTTGCCTTGCGCCTGGGAAGGATTTTGCTTTCAAGTTATGCCTGTATTTGTTTGGCCGCCCAATTTTTGGCAAACAAAATGTCAGGTCCACTCACCGCACTGAGATTCTATGAAAGCACAGACCTTGCGGCCTGCTCCCGCTCCTTGTTTCACCACCCCAGCCCCAATTGCATGAGCCAGAAATTACTCGTATTTTCGATGCTGTATTTTTAGCCCAACCAGACGATGGGCTAACAATAATAGGAAGCATTCCATCCACAAAGCATCCAAAACTCTCTCTCTCCCACTGCCCGCTATCTCTTCGCTTTGTAAATTCGCTCGCATTTTTGATGAGCGGCGAGGAGTATGCTCCCGTTTTGCCCGTTACCCACAGGCAAATGTCTGTAATCTAATTTTAAAATTAAATTACATATATATGTATATATAAGTATATATAATGGGAGGAATATTTTCCAGAAAATTGTTTGATTGCTGGTTGCAAGAGCATAAAGGATAAGAATACATTATGAGCTCGACGTGGCTGCAAGCCTAACAAAAACGAAAATGTTATGCATGGCGAACTTTGAAGCAGCATAAAAACATTTTTATAAATAATTAAAGCATAAAATTTAAGGACAATAGACGTAGGGAAAATGATCAACTGGTAATAGTAATATGTTTTAGATATTTTAAATATTTAAATGGAGTGTCTATTTATACCTCGTTTATACCTTAAGGTATTAAAAGGGATAAAATATATTAATTGTTCATGTCACTCTTTAATTAGCTGAAAATCTAAATCCATTGTGTTCTTCACATTTCATGATAATTAAAAAGTGAAATCGCTGCCTTCTGCAACTTACCACCATTTTCAACCGTAATCAAAACCTTAAATTGGGTGAGATTTTACGAAGAATCATTTGCTGTGATTCCTGACAACTCTCCCCTTGTGAACCTCTCGATTTGAAACTGTGATGATTACAAGGAATTAACGCGTTCGCCAGCGGATCTCGTAAAGTGCCGGGAGTGCCGGACTCGTAAAAGAGGAGCGTTAAAGGCGAAATCTCATCAACTTACTTGGAATTAATCAGCGACAGTGGACGCAGCGGCAGCGCAGCTGAATGCATTTTTCATGGGTTCGCTTATGCTCGTAAAGGACTCTATCTCTAGTCCGCGGCGCTGTGACGCTATCTGGGTCGTGGGGGTCCTGGACCTGCGTGGCTCCTTTGAGAGCGGGCACATCGTTAACGGCTTAATTGCTCGCCCATTTACACACTGTTGACGTCATGAAGGGGGCACCAACAGAGATCCCAGCTTCCTGCTGGGCCTCAGTTTCTTTTCCCAGGCTTCCGCTTCCTTGCTGCCCCTGCTGTGTTTTTTCACGCTATTTTGCGCCTTTGTGTTTGCGCTTTTATGTTGCAGCTAATCCGGCGTACGATAGAATTCTAGGCCCCTTCAACTTTGGCTTACGGCCGGAGCATGCGTGCTTTCATTTATGCATATAAATCCGGAACGAAACGGAATGGCAGCTGCTTTTTTGCTTATCGCCTAAGCACTTGATCCGCTGAGAGGCATAAAGACATTACATGACAAAGCGATTTTCCGCGACGTGTGCGTGTGTGT